>CM034151.1:648840929-648871269 GCA_019776745.2 Taxus chinensis
TATTCAACCTTGCCTGTGCCCGCGATCCCACCTCAATCGCTCTACACCCCTCAATTCCTCAGCTATGCTCTCTGTTACCATATAGTTCCCGTACGGCCTCCAATAGATATCTGCAATCGTCACCCTCTCCCATACCTGCCTGTAATACTCAATGTCACCCGTCACGGCCTGAGATCTTGCCTCTTGTTCTGTCTGGACCCATCGTCTGAATCCCAACCTCTGTACTCCGGTCTCTCCTGACTGGATGGGTCGGCCTATTGGTCACACACAAACAATGTGCTCATAGGCCCAACAGTGTAATAAGTATGAATAATCCAGTGTCGTCCTGTGATTTCACCTACAAGCCCATAAACCCCTATATAGCTCCACTAAATATGCAGGTGCCCATGTAAACGTCACGTTCCTTTCTATCATCTCCCAAATAACACACATCAATGCCTTTGCAAATCTTCCTCCTTCCGCCCTTGGTAATGCATAATACCCTACCGCTATCATTAATATCACTGCTAACCTTGTCTCCTCAGGGTGTGCTGCATACATTACCCCATATGTGAATGTCAAACCTCGTTGTGTCAGATCTCGTGCGTATGGACCAAATACTGCTGTTATCGCTGCCCGCCCTGCGTTAGGCATTGCCTGATATACTGATGTTCCTATAATTGGGAGTCTCAAAATACAGAACACATCTTCCAATGTCACTGTCATCTCCCCTGTTGGCAGATAGAAGGTATTTTTCTCAGGATTCCATCTCTCAATCAATGCCTGTAACATAGCATGGTTACATGCGATTCGTGAATAATAGCGGATTCCACTTAACCCCAAACGATTTATCAATGTCCATTCAGCTGGAGTTACATCCGCTCGGATTCGTGACAACAGCTCTGGTACACTATCATTCATCCTCAACTCTGCCTCTACCTGCATACATCAAAATAACAAACAACCATTCAATCCATCAAATCCCCACGGGTTTTTTCTCACATTCTGGAAATTCCTATAGCAACCGATATCGTTTATAGCTAACCGGTACCGGTTCAGTAACCGATACCGGTTATCCCTAACCGATATCGGTCACTGTCACCTTCATACAACCTGCCTAAACACACCACCTACAACAATAATTTGAGCGTTTATTCCTTTCTGTACATACAAACATACCTGAAACCCCTAATTACCTACCCTGTAACACTCACCTCATCTATAACCCTTGTTATCATATCTACCCACTTAATCTCCCTCCTCCTATTCACAAAACATGCAAAAATCAAATCACAACCAAAACGTTTACCTCTTGGGTTGCAGCAGCTTACGGTGGCACTTGTCTTCCCTCTCGTCCCTGCCTGCTGGATGCTTCTCCTCGTTCTGCCATGATCACCACTCTTTTCAAATTCACCTTTCTACTTTCTGAATCTCCGATCGCATTCACTTTCCCAGTCTCTTTTCTTATCACCCAAATCTCTCATGTAAATACCTGTCTCAGTCGTCAAAAAGCGTCGCGTTCGCGTATTTAACTTCTTGCATGGCTCTCAAAATTAGAACTTAAGTTGCCACCCTAGCTTTTCTATTTTTAGAAAAGCTCATACCTGAATAACCGGTATCGGTTATATAACCGATATCGGTCTATCAGCTACCGCCATCGGTTTCCTAACCGATATCAGTTACACACCTGCCTTTTTAAAAACATGGTTCTTTTCTTCATTTTCTACCTAATTTTTGTCGCACCCACCTCTTTTCCTGCATCAGAACACCATTATTCATGTTTTTCCATCCACCACACATATCATTACAATTTCATTAACATCATCTATTTTACAAAAACAAACAAGCCATCAACTAAGGATATCAAAACAAAACAAAAAACTATCTATCTATACATCATTTGGATCCAACTCATCAGATACATATATAACAATGTCTCAAAACCAGCACCAAGACATCAACATCATCCATATATCAACATGTCAATTAAACTCATCATACATTCTATATCATAAACCATTGACGAAATACTTAAAAACATTTTGAACACTGCATGTGGATCAAAACATCATATATATATATATACAAGTTTCAAATATACAATGTGCCCTGCATCGGGGCCTCTGTGATCTCATAATACAATGACAAATCCGGCACGCAGGACGCAATAAATATCAATAACCTCGACTCGGCTCGCAGGCCGGTCCTCATATCAAAAATATACTCGGCTTGCAGGCCGGTATCAACTGTACACTCCGTACTCGGCTCGCAGGCCGGTCTATAATGAATGAATGAATCAATAAATGAATAAATGTAGGCACGCAGGCCTCTATCAACACAACTGGTTTGCAGACCGGTGCCCATGTCCAATATACAAATGTGCAGGGACCCCCCAGCTCTCTCCACCTCCCTCTACCTGTCTGCCTGCTGGTCCCTGTCTTGCCTCCCGCCTCCTACCTGTAACAGACATACCGACTGTGGCTGCACCTCCCTGCGATCTCTGACTATGCGAGGTCTCCACTCGGTGTGCCGCATATGGCTGATACTCAGCTCCGGTACTATCAAGAACATCCTGATAGTACTGGGCCTCCGCTCTCGCCTCCATATATCTGTCTCGTGCCACCATAGGTACTGGGGCTGGTCCCCGGACTCCTACTACCAGTACCCCCTATGCCTGGGGCTGTGGCTGTGCTGCTGCTGGTGGTGGTATCTGTATCTGTCCCTGGGGCTGTGGCTGTGCCGCTGCTGGTGGTGGTGCCTGTGCCTGTGCCTGTGCCTATACCTGCGCCTGGGCTAGCTGCCCCTGTAGGACACCTATTTGTGCCTGTGCAGCAGCCAACTACCCCTGTAATAGCTGCACCTGGCCCCTGAGCTGATCTCGCTCTGCTATCACTGCAGCCAAGTCTGGCTGTGCCGGCGGTGCTATCCTAGTTGCTCTCTGACCAGCCCACCAAACCATGAATGCCCTCGTACACCCAGCATCATCCACCGCATCACCTGCTGGCCTCTCTGCAACCCAATCTAGGTCCAAGGGCTGTGGTGCAGGCAGTGGGGCCTCTACATCATCCCTCCTGTACTGAGGGAAGGGAGGCGGCTCGTCCTGTCGCAGCCCCATCTGCCTGCGTACCCTCTCTAGGGGTATCCTCTCGTACTCTCTCGGCCTCCGTCCTACTATCCAGAATGTGTACTGGATCAGGCGTAACTGTAAGCGGGCTCCTCTGCAAGGGTGATGACCTCTGTAAGGTCTCCATACAATATCTACCACTGTCAGGCCCTCCAACAAATGTCTATAATAGGCGACATCCCGCCCTGCAAGCACTGCTCGTGGCTGCCCCACGACCCCCAACCACCTCTGAAAGCCGTATCTGTATATGACCTGTGGCCCTGGCTGCTGAGGTAACCCTACTGGTCTGATGCATATGATGTGCTCATATGCCCAATAGTGAAGTAAAAATGTAGAGAAAATCCCAAATCGCCTCATCCGGCGATAGCCCCATGGCTCCCTGTATAACTTCACCAGGTATACTGGTGCCCAAGCGTAACAGGTGTGCTCCTCCACCATCTCAAGCAGCACCCCCATCAATTCACGTGGAAAGCGGCCTCCCTCTGAGTCCGAGAGGGCGAAGCAGGTGATCCCAATCATCATCAGCACGGCAAGCCATGTCTCATGTCGGTGCGCACGGTACATGTCACCATACCCGATACTCGCGCTGTGATAGGTAAGTAGCGCGGCTGCATCTCTAAAAACCTGTAGGATGCTGTCCATGGCCGTCTCAGAATCTACCTAGAAGACTGCCTCTCCCTCGATCGGCAATCGAAGGATGCGATACACATCCTCCAATGTGATAGTCATCTCCCTAGTCGGGAGATGGAACACATTGGTTGCCGGATCCCATCTCTCGATGAGGGCAACCATCAAGCTATGATCTCTGTCGATCGCTCTATATCGCTGGACTCCGTTGAGTCCCACCTCGCGCATGATAGCCCAGTGCGCTACAAACACATGTGGTCGCATCCGCACCAACAGCGGGGGCATCCTGTCCTGCATCATCAGCTGCTGACGTGCCTGCAAAACCCACCCACTACATTAGCCCTACTCTTTATCACGATATCTACCTATACCCCCTTTATCCCCCCGACCACACCCCGACTCTCTAAACCCAAACCTCTACCCACCCATGTTCTCCACTATCCCCCTCCCTCTTCACACGAAACAAAAACCAATACCGCAAAAAACACAAACAAAACCAAAAACAAAACAAAAAAACAAAAACAAAAACAAAACAATGCCAACCGACACCGGTCAAGCCCAACCCACCCTGCCCACAAATTTCGCGACCGATGCCGGTTGCTTAGCAACCGACATCGGTCGCTGTAATCGCCCGGAGCCAAACCCCCGTGCGGCCCCCTCCCTATATTTTTTAATTTTCTACCAACCTCCCCACCCAAACACCCTAAAAACCTACCCACCTAGCCGCCTTAGCCTATTTAGCCTATCTACCCTCTCCCTTTTTCAAATTATTTCCATTTTCTACTTATTTCCTACAAAATGTCAATTCCTACCCAAACCCCACATTTAACATAATAACATCAAATAAACACAATAAGGGGTTTCGAACCTACCGGTACGACGACACGTCGTCGTGGTGGGATGGGTGGTGGTGGTCCAGCTGGTCCAGCTCCTCCTGCTCCTCCTGGCTGTGCCATGGCTCCAAATGTCCTCTTCTGGGTCCTCAACCAATCACCTACTGCCTCCTCCTCACTCGGGCCCGCTAACAACTCACTCCTCCAGTCAAATAACGCCACCTCACGCACCAAATGCTCTAATCTCCACTCTCCACATCAGACAACTCAAATCGATTTTCAAATTAGACAAGTGACAATGACCGGCCGTATTTTTCTTTTTATAGGTTTTTTTACATCTAACTGATACCGGTCAAAGCGTGCCCTAAGGAACCGGCGTCGGTTATCTAACCGCTACCGGTTATAGATAACCGATATCGGTTTCATCCTTTTTCACCCAACTTTTTACCCTTATTCACTACTTTCTCTTTCCCACCACATTGCCTATTTACCACATCACCTTTACACTTCATTGCTCTTTAGCCGTTTTTTACTTCACCGGCCTGACCCAAGGCTGCAACCACCTACTCCGGCCCAACCCAAGGCCGCAACCAACCATTTGGCCCGACCCAAGGCCTCAACCAACTAATTTGGCCCGACCCAAGGCCTCACCCTACCCATCCGGCCCGACCCAAGGCCTCGCCCTACCCATCCAGCCCGACCCAAGGCCTCACCCTACCCATCCGGCCCGACCTAAGGCCTCACCCTAACCATCCGGCCCAACCCAAGGCCTCACCCTAACCATCCGGCCCGACCTAAGGCCTCACTCTAACCATCCGGTCCAACCCAAGGCCTCGCCCTAACCATTTGGCCTGACCCAAGGCCTCGCCCTAACCATTTGGCCCGACCCAAGGCCTCACCCTACCCATTTGGCCCGACCCAAGGCCTCACCCTACCCATTTGGCCCGACCCAAGGCCTCACTCTACCCTTCTGGCCCGACCCAAGGCCGCAACCCAACAACTTGACCCGACCCACGGCCGTACCACTTCAATACCTTACCCAAAATCAACACCATACACTTTTATCCACCCATCCTGTAGCTTTTTGTTCAATCGAGCTCACATGTTCGTGTTTTAGCATGTTTAGGGTCCTTGACTTGATCTGTCGACCAACTTTTCCTAAGACCTAGACCGTGACGTTTATCTCAACCAAACCAACCATTTGGTACTGCCGAACATGCCTAAACGTTCCTGTACCTTACCTGTTAGATACCCTGGAGCTACTTCCTATGCCTTGGATACCAGGATTATATCACCCTTGTTTGGATAAACTATCGACCTTTGCCTATGCATTGCTGGTTTGCTCGTCAAATCATGTACCCTAGTCGTACTATTACATTTCAACATGTGTCTGCTTCCTTGGACCTATCCCACCATCTCACCATCCTCTCTACACCATTTACCCTTTATCAACCCTATCCCTGATTTCCCGTTCTCTCAATCTGTGATAGATTTGAGGGGGATTACCTATACCCTTAACAGGGGAAACCACTTCATATTATTGTCCGTGTAGCTTTACAAAACAAGCTACACGACAATAAGGGGCCAATGCAGACACCAAATTTGTGTCTTACGACCCCTTTGTGACCCGCATCTCATCTTGCAATCTAACCTCATCACCTAAACCTTACACAATTATTTGTTAATTACATTGTAATTGATAAATCCACATCACCTTACCTGCCACCTCATTTTGCCACCTCATCATGACCTAGTCCTAACCCTAAACTAACCTAATTAAGACCTATAACTTGGTCCACATCTACACCCATGACTAATGACCCCTTTCTCGCACCCAAAACCGACCTTCTAGTCACTTGACCAAGCCCGCAACTAATCTCTCGGGAGAAAAGCAGGGAAGGTGGGCTATTTTACTAAAAATAGCCTACTTTTTCCTCACCGATGTCGGTTCCTACTCGACCGCCGTCGGTTACGTAACCGCCATCGGTTCCCTGTAAATGGGCTCCCCAAACCAAAATCAAGGGTGGAAGGATTTTGGAATCAACAGAGAACATTGGGAGCGATCAACAGAGTCCAGATCTTCACTTGACCGAGTAGAGACGAGTGAAGAAACCAGAAGAGTTGCAGCAAAAGGAGATCAAGCCCAAAACTGCAACAGAACAACCAGAGTTCTCAGATACTTAGTTGATCATCGGGAGGGAGATATCTCATCTTCTGTTTGTTCAACCATCCTACCTAGAGTTCTGCCTTTGTCATCAGAGTTCCTGGATCTACATCTTCATCAGTAACCAGTAAGTTACATCTTGCATGTCCTCTTTAGTAACATTTCTTAGACTTTTTGAAGCACAGTCCTCACAAATCCATTCCTAGATCCACTACCCAGCAACACATTACATCTAACTATCATTCATCTACCTCTCATCACCTTATTACCTAATATCACCCATATACCAGCCTTACAAACAACATAGCTACTCTACAACACAACCACTCCACAAAACAACCAATCTACAGATCCTGAACCTAACCGCTATCGGTTATCAATAACCGGTATCGGTTACTGTGATTCAAAACCAGAAATCAGCCTTTCCCCTATCCGTTCCAACGAAGTAATTTGATTGATATTTTACAGTCTTTTGTGTTAATTCATATTAGCAGGGAAACTAACCACCTTCGAAAGGAAGTTTTATATTTCCTGGGCCCAAGGCAGTTTCCTCATTTATTGTCTAATCAAAATCTTGTGGTCTTGTGTTCTTATTTGCAGGTAGTCCTTCCAAGAAAAAAAGGAGTTCTTCGCAGTCAACCCGATCTTTCTCTACGGTACGCGCACACCATCTCGACATTCTACATGTATTTCTCCTAGCCCTAACCTTATCTGTTTCTAAAAGGAATGAAAGGATAGAAGCAACTCTATGCCCAGACACCTAAACATTCCGAGCAAAACAGGGACGACATTTCAAAGTAAAGATAGATCATGATAGTCTGAAATACTTCTTAGAGCAACGTTTATCATCAGAAGAACAACAAAAATGGGTCTCAAAAATGTTGGGGTATGATTTTGAGATAATATATAAGAAAGGGAAAGAGAATGTAGTTGTTGATGCTTTATCTCAGAAGGATGAGTCTACCAAGGCATTGTTGTGTGTCATATCTGTATCACAGGAGGATTGGATAGAGGATGCAAGTTCTAAATGGAAAAATGACCTAGGTACACAAAATATCATTCAGAATCTCCAAAAAGATCCAAGCATGTCAGAAAAAATTGTATGGAAAGGAGATGTTTTATGGTATAATGATAGATTATATCTATGTAAGAATTCAATCCTTAAAAATAGGGTTCTATCTGAGCTCCATGTTTCTCCAGTAGGGGGTCATTCTGGCTTCTTAAAGACTTATCATCGAATCAAGCATGATGTTTTCTGGGAAGGGATTAAAGGAGATGTCCAAAATTTTGTGGCAGAATACATGGTTTGTCAGGAAAATAAGGGCGAAACAATTAAGTCCCCAGGTCTTTTACAACCTCTATCTATTCCTAGCCAGAGGTGGGAAGAGGTGTCCATGGACTTCATCACAGGATTGCCTAAATCAGAAGGTAAAAATGTAATCATGGTGGTGGTGAATAGACTCTCTAAATATGCCTAGTCTTGTGCTTTATCACATCCATTTGTTGCAAGTACAGTAGCAACGGCCTTCAGGGATACAATTCAGAAGCTACATGGGACACCAAAGATTATAGTAAGTGATCAAGACCCTATCTTTACTAGTAATTTTTGTACTGACTTGTTCTCATGCTTGGGCACACAACTAGCTCATAGTTCCTCTTATCATCCCCAGTTTGATGGGAAAACAGAGGTGGTAAACAAGTGCTTGGATGGATATCTTCGTTGTTTTACATCAGATAAGCAAGCGAGATGGGTCCAATGGTTACCACTGGCAAAATGGTGGTATAACACCTCCTTTCATAATTCATCTAAAATGTCTCCTTTCTTAGCATTATATGGGTACCATCCACCATCTATCACTTCATCTTTGAGAGTCCAGCCAAAGGTTTGAGCAATTGAAGAACATATTCAACACCAATAAGAGGTGCTTTCTAGTCTCAGGGAGAATTTGGCCATGGCACAAAACCACATGAAGCAGCAAGCACACCAACATCGCAGTGAAATACATTTTGTAGTCGTTGATTGGGTTTTGTGTGTTTACAACCATATAACCAAATGTCCTTAAAACAACAGAAAAAGGATAACAAGCTTTCACCTAAGTATTATGGTCCTTATCAAGTGTTACAGAAGATTGGAAATGTAGCATACAAACTGGAACTTCCTCCAACTACTCATATTCATCCAGTCTTCCAAGTATCTTGCCTAAAGAAGGTAATTGGATAGATAGTATCAACCTAGACTGTGTTACTTGAGCTTGATGAAGAGGGTAGAATCATCCTGGAACCAGAATGCATCCTTGAGACATGCACTACGTGATTAAGGACAAGGGTCATCACTGAGTATTTGATCACGTGGAAAAATCTAGACAATGAAGACACAACTTGGGAGTATGCAAATTTCCTGCAGCAACATCCAAATCTTCTCAACATTGGGGACAATGTTGCTTCAAAGGGGAGGGGCATGCTACGCCCTTAATCATATATCTTATATTGGATGTATATAGCTGACTTGTGGCTATCATAACTTCTTATCATTATGTATCTCTTTCATATATGTTATATTTTCATTAGTGGGTCGACCTTGGTGTTGGCCATAGCATAGGAATAGTATATATAGGGGTTAGTAGGTAGTAGTTCATCATCATATGCGGCATTTGAGTCTTATTGTCTGGTTTGGAGGTTGCCCCCCTCGAAGTGGCTAAGCTATTCTTCTTGCACATTGAGATCATTTATCTGAAATATTGTTTTCATTGGTGTTATATTGTTGTTGATAATCAGATTTATACAAGTAATTACTTTACATGTTTTGAAGAAGCAAAATCAACACATCAAACAACAAACAAATTAGCGGTAGGGCAATAGTTTTTGAGACAATTGAAACCAGCTTCAAATACATAAAGATATATATCCACATCGATCAATTTGTATATAGTAAAAACGAGGAGATATTATGGTTACAAATATATGTCCATGTGCAAGTTTAATTTAACCCAGGATGGTGTTGATTTTAAGACAGCTATTAACAACATCTCCAGTCAGCACAGTTCACCGTAATGTTATGCTCACTGCAACTATCCAACTAAATTTAGAACGTTAGGGTTTTTTTTGATCGATCGAGGTTCCAAGCCACAAATAAACACGCACCCGTCATTTCCGTGTCTCACTTCAAATGCATGACATGCATTATTGTAATAGGTCGCCCCTCTTTTCGTAACAAAACATTGGTAGGAAGTTGTTATGTTGGTTGCCAATATCTCCATTCTAAATGATGTGTTTACAATCTCTTTTGTCCAATCAAAGAGACAAAGTGAATGTTAGCATATTTCTTGTGATCTATTGAACACACATATTCACCATTTCCTATAATGTAAGCTTTTATTGGCACTTTTCCATGCCATATTGAGGTCTTTCATATATATGCCAATGTTGTTTTATTGAAGTTTAATCTATATAGCCTGAATTAATACCATTTCATTTTCTAGTCACTAGACGTAAATCCATTCCCGACGCGGTCATTTTGGATGGCAATCACATGTGATAACTATTTTAGATTCCCACTTGATGTTTAAATATTTTTTTCATCTGGTGTCAACGATGAAATTATTATTGTTTGATCATAAATGTAAAGGTTAAAAACATAAATATTTATGCCAAAAGCATGTCAGAGGTTGGTTTGTGTGGGGGTGGTTTGACAGGTGACTCGATGGGCCACAGTTCAAAGTATGTCGACATCCTCCACGGAACCACTTGAGAATGTCGATATGCATGTTTTGTATCCTCAGTTTCTTGAAATCGGCAATGTCCGTTCAATCCTTTCATAAGCATAGAAGACTACGACTTATTGGATTTAATGATTTTCATTTACTCTACTTTAAGCATTGATGTCCTTCATGGGCCCATGTTGAGGTCAAGAAATTAAACTTTCCTATGGCAAGAGCAAAACAATTGTTGAGAGAAGTTACTTCTGGTAATCGTGAATGTTAAAAGGTCATCAATTTTATAGTTGTGTCCAAATTTCCAAATCATGTTCCTTTTCCACATGATGTATGTGTTTTTCCTTTGACAAAAAATTGTTGGGTTTTTAAGTTCATAAACAAAACGAAGATAGAGTTTTTTTTTATGATTGCATGAAATAGAAGAGCTAACGCAACAAAAAACATTCGAGTAGATATTGGTGTCTTATTATGCCACAAACATTTTCACTAAGGGAAAGACCTATTTAGTGGCTAATAGGTGCAAGACATTCTGGTGTCAACGATGAAATTATAATTGTTTGATCATAAATGTAAAGGTTTAAAACATATATATTTACGCCGAAAGCATGTCAGAGGTGGGTTTGGGTGGGGGGTTGGTCTAATAGGGGACTCAGTGGCCCACAATTCAAAGTACGTCAACATGCGTGTGTTATATCCTCAGTTTCTTGAAATCGACAACACCCATTCAATCCTTTCATAAGTGTAGAATATTTTTCGTTTATTCTAGTTTAAACATTTATGTCCTTCGCAGGCCCATGTTGAAGTCAATAAATAAAACTTTCCTATGGAAAGAGCAAAAAAATTGTTGAGAGAAGTTACTTTTGGTAATCTTGAATGTTAAAAAGTCACAAATTTTATAGTTGTGTCCAAATTTCCAAATCCCACTCCAGTTCCACATGATGTATCTATTTTTCCTTCAAAAAATCATTGTTAGGTTTTTAAGTGCGTAGACAAAACGAAGATAGAGTTTTTTTTTGTTACATGAAACGGAAGAGCTAACGCAACAAAAAACATTTGAGTATATGTTGGCATCTTATTACACCAAAGACATTTTCACTAAGGGAAAGACCTGGTTAGTGGCTAATAGGTGTCATGCATTCAAGGGCAAAGATATATTTTGTTGTTGTTGTCCATACATGGACGTCGAACAAAATAATCTTGGCCTTCCATTTCACTACCCCCCCCACTCCACTGACGTGACCTTCATGAAAAACATTTTTTGCATTTTCCATGTATGAACCCCACAAGTATCCAAGTAGTTCTCTTCCATGTCATCATTATTTTTTTTTCCAACAATTCTTGTAGTTGTAGATGCTTTCAAAAAGAATGAATAGGAACAAGAGGATCGGGAGTCAGTGAAAGGTTTTCTGTCGACTAACAGGGATTCTTGCAACAATGATTCACTTTAACTATCTGGGTGGAATTTTTCCTTTAAGGATATGCCTGGTTGCAGTGCAGGTTGTCGGTGATTCGAATTCCCATAGGCGTAGGTTATTTTCGTTTAAAGAAAAGAGCTAGGAAAAAATAGGATTTTAAAAACATTAAAATTAAGCGGACAAGACTCTCATTATCACTACTAGAATGGAAATATTTTGTCACTGTATTTAGTATCTCATTATTGCAGCCGAACATTTTCACACAAACTCGGCACGATGAAATGGCGATTCAAAACCCTTATAAGGATAGAAATTCCACAAACATGAAATGAGACCATGTTACCATCATCATTGAAATTTATTATATGTACATGAAGATTTCCACAGAGGTTTTAAAAAATGCATTCGAACAAAACACAAAACAAATACCTCAGGGAAAGTTACTTAAACTTTGTTAAAATATACAATATAATTTATCTTGATAATGGTTTGCGTAGTTGTAGCAAAAATTGATTTCTATTTTGATGTCTCGTGTTACTCATTACTTCTTTCATCATGTCCCATAACTGTTCCATGACTCAATACGAAATTTTATGAGTGGGAACCTTAATCGCATTCTTGAAATCTAAATACAAACCATAATCATACATTAACATGAAAATGACAACCTAATGAACTCGCAATGCAAAATTCCATTTTCTTTTACAATTGTTGACTTCCACATTTAACCAAAAATTGTAATTTTTCCTTTAAACTATTCAATGACCACCCCCTCATTAAAACCCTACCCAACACAGATTTCCAATCACACAAATCTAAAAAAAACAATGTGGCTACAACATCCAAACATGCCAACTTCCTTCCTTAGCAGGTGTAGAGGTACATGGGGACATGCTTGTCTATATTTATATAGCGAGGGATGTCAGAAAGATGTAAATTACTCAACTCGATGAAGGGCATGATTTTTGAAAGGGAGGGATTGGCACACTTTCCAAATGTACCAGTTTTGTAATGCTAGGCCACATTTGGTGATGATAGCTGGATGTTATGCTTGGTATCGTTTGGAGATGGCCTCGTCTAGGACCATCGTACTAGTTCCTTAGTCAGCGAAGTCGCCAATGGCGACTGAGCCAGATTTGGACATTCTCTTCGGTTCATGCAGAGCTCCAGACCATTGATTCATAGTTAGGTTAATGTTACTCATAGTGGAACACCTATCGACATAAATATAACTAAATATAACTAAGAATCCTTCTTTGATTTTAGAAGTAAATTGTGCAAGAAAGCAAAAAAAGAAGTAGATACTTGTATAATGAAGTGATATTCATGATGAGACCAAGGTAATCTACAATCTTCAAACTACAAATCTGGCAAGCCTTACGATATTTTACAAAACTGGGTTCAACTTTGTATTGAAATGCAAATTAGTTTAAAAGGGATGGGAGATTTTTAAAAATAGATGGGAGTTTTCAAGTAAGTGAGAAAATATCGAGACCATATGCTTGATCTAGTCCTAAATAGAAAAAGTGGCTACCCATAGTTCAGAAGCGATAGTGAGCAGAAAGTGCATCAACTAAAGAAGTATAGTGATTACTTAATAAGACAAAAACACAAACTCCTTTCAAATTTTCATCCCCAAAATTAGTTCAACACAGGATATAATGAACTGTAGATATATCCTAAAATGCCTATCCTAAAAAAGGAATCATATGGAATATTACAAACTGGGCCACACCACTTGAGTACACATTCTCATGAAATAAACTCAAATGAGTGTATTTTGTGACGAGACAATACACACGGCAATGTACCCACTAAGCTAAAGCCCTAAAACGAGAGGTATTATCCTATTAAGATTCTTGAACTGGTATAAAAGACACTTAAAATGGGATTTCATGATAGTAATAATATGGGTTGCATATCACAATATGGATTGCATATACCCCTCAACTCGCATTAAACCTTGTTTTCTTCTCATCTTATAATATAAAATCTACGTAGAAAAAAATTAAAAATTTATTAACTTTTGGATCAGTAGGAAAATTTAGAGATGTAATTCCAATGGTATCTTGAGCAACAAAGCAACACCTCCTCCTCCTCCCCCTCCCCCTCCTCTCCCCATTTACTTACATTACCTTTTACTCTCATCTTCTCAACTTGCACTGACAGGACTAGATAGAAGTATCACAATGGGGAGGTCCCTGGCGAGTAAGCCCCTTCCCCTTCTCCTTCTCCTTCCCCCATATCATTTTGTTTGGAGCTACTTATGGATTTGAAAACTTACATATATTTTGTTCAACTATGTTTTCAGTTATGGATATGATCCCTTCGGATTGGGAAAGAAACCGACGGACTTTAACAAGTAAGCTGCAAGGTTTTAAGTAGCAAGGTGTTAATGTGTATTGTGGTGAATGTATAAAAATGTATGGGGGTGCATATGAGTTTATTCATACGAGATGGGAAATGCTGGTAGCTACAGGCTTCATCATCCCTGAGGCCTTCAACAAGTTGGGTGCTTACTGTGGCCCTGAAGTTGTCTCCTTCTCTCACTGTCATTGTATGTACTACTAACTACTGACTTGTTTTACAGAATGGGGCTCTTCTTCTAGATGGAGGAACTCTGAGTTACTTTGGTGTGAATATTCCCATCAATTTAGTTGTTATTGTAATTGCATAAGTGATCCTTGTGGGTGGAGCTAAATACTACCGGGAAACAAATGGACAAGTTAGTTAACTATTACTAGTTAGTTTCAACTTCCAGTAGCCATTAGGACTGGTTTTGTGTTGTTAACAAATATTGAAATCAGGGATTGGAGGACAAGCTTCGCCCAAGGGGGCCATTTGAACAATTGTTCATTAAAATATTTGTGCGTACAATGCCCTTGGAGAATTAAAATCATAACATAATTAGACATGATAGATGCAGAGGTTACCATTCGTTATAGTCCCCTGGAGCACATAAATTATATGTAAAACTTATCACAAACTCTGTTTTGGGTGCATAGTTAAGCAGATTGGTATAACAAATGCCCTTAAAGCATAGAAATCATGGCATAATCAGACAAGGTAAAGGCATAGATCATCATTGGAGCTAGTCCCTAACGTCATTTGATAGGTTTTGCATACAGTGCACATTAAAATCATATGCAATACGAAGCAAAGGTCATGAGGTGAGGTTACATTGGGATAAGACCTAATAAATCTAATAAGTTTTATTATTTAAGAAAATTATTTACCATGAGGCAGTTACATCAGGATAAGACCTAATAAATCATCTTTAAAGTGTTTTTATCCAATGGTCCGTTGCTTATTAAAAAAACATTTTTTAAATACATATGGAGGGAGAAGCACTAGACAACTAGAAGATAGTTGGAAAGGAGCCTTTAAAAACCTTTTCAAGGCCTATGTTTCCTTTTGGACCCTCTACATTTTTGGTGGTCTACAGTCTACATTCAGTCTTTATTTTTTCTACATTTTTTGAGGTTTGGGTAGTTGTTAACTAGGCTTATTTGTGGTCATTTTTAGCTATGAATATTTTATGTTTTGTTCTTGTTTGGACGTCCATGTAAGGTTTCATCATTTTGTTTGTTTGTTTTTTTTGGTTGTTTTTCCTCTTAATGGCCACCATGAGCACGCGAGAAAAAATGAAGTAATTTGATGGAGATATGGAGCTTTATTTCTTCATTTGCGCCCATTATTCACTAAGCAGGGGAATTCATATTCTACACAGAAAGAGAGAAAGGCGAGTCATTTCTTTCCATTCATTCTATAGATTAGGAACATCTTGCAATTGTTTGTTTAGGTATATTTCCCTGTGAGTTAGGATTTATAAATTCCATTAAACAAATGCTTCAAAATTTCAAACGCCAGGTTTAGATGTGCTAATTGGTTTTTTTCAAAGATAAATGCACCTAAATGTCTAAATTGGGGTTCAAATATGGCCAGCATGAATATTTTAATAGTTGAGCTTTCTCTAACATGGATCATATCTTATTTTGTTCTGCTTATTGACTCTATATGCTCATGCTTTCCCCTACTGTTAGGGTAGGGTTTACAAATAATTTAAAGACATTTTCTGAAGGTAAATACATAGGTTTTAACTAGATATTTTATAGTTTATAATTATTTAATATAATATAGTGTTTACAGTTGCGATTTAGAGTTTGTAAAATCTCTACTGGTTAGTTGTAATTTTTATTTTCCTGAAGTTCATTTTATCACATAAATGAATTTCTCTGCAACCTATGGTTTACTCATTTATTTAGAAATAAACATACTGAGTGTTACATTTTAGATATTTGATAGTTTATCTTCTATAGGTAATGTTAATTGGTCATGTTAGCATAGACTATGGAGGGGTAGAACCTATGATAATAGATTATGGAGTGTTAATTGTATAACATTAACATTTCTTGGAAAAACGATGCGGATGATCTAGATCGATGTTCAATGGTACGGCATGTTAGAAGCCCACCATGGTTCTCCCTGTGAAAATGCCTTCTGCGTAAATATCTGACTCATGTCAAGTACATAGTGGCGAATATCTATGTAGCTCTCCAACTGGTTTATGTTAACAAACTGACCGAGTGAGCCATAAAAGAGTGTTGTAGCTGGAGAAGGTTATAAATTTTAATGTGAGCCTCAACCATTTGTGAAGTAAAAATTTTGGGTAAGTAGCCTTTGAATTCATTACCACATATTCTCACAACATCTGTGTTTGAAGCATCACCACTTTCTCATTGCAGTTATACTGGAAATGTAATTTTCTTATTGCATTTGATTTTTTTATGTATAACTAATCATGACCTCTGCCTCTAGCTTGCTTGATTATGATATTATTTCTATTGCTTGGTGCACAATACTATAGATAATCAGAGAATTCAAATCCACTCAAGCAAGATGTATAGCCTTTTTTGGGTGTAAAGAGCAATTTATCTGATGTGCATGGGTTTAGCAGTTTTAATACAATGTACCTCCATCTATGAGATAAAGCCAACTTCAGAAAAATAAAAAATTACAACTAACCAGTAGAGCTTTTACAAACTCTATCACAGACTCTAGTTCTAGTGCATCGTTAAGGCAAAGATCATATATTCATTGGTTCTGGTTCGTAAACAGTGCATCGTCGTCATTAAAATCATAGGTAATACGAGGCACTATGGTCTTGGTGCATAGTATCATAGGTTCTACCACTCCATAGTCTATGCTAACATGACTATTTAACATTACCTATAGAAGATAGACTATCAAATATCTAAAACATAGCAGACAATATATTTCTTTCTAAATAAATGAGTAAACCATAGGTTGCAGAGAAATTCATCTATGAGATAAAAATTGCAATTTTACAAACTCTAAATTGCAACTGTAAACACTATATAACATTAAATAATTGTAAACTATAAAATGCCTAATAAACCCTATCCTACGTGTAAGGGAAAGCATGAGCATATAGAGTCAATAAAAAAAAAAAAAGATTTGATCTGTGTTAGAGAAAGCTCACCTATTAAAGCATTCATACTAACCATATTTGAACCCCGATTTAGACATGACAGGTGCGGTGAGGATGAAATCCGTACTTCGACGACATCATCCAAAATTTCTCCTCCAAAACACAAGAATTTTGAGGCACTTCCGCGGGAATGTCGCCTCAAAGATTACAGTGCACATAGGACACGTGTTTTGAAGAAGCAAAATCAATACAACATACAACAAATGAAACATCAGTAGAGTAGTAGTTTCCTCTGAGAGACAATTGAACCCGCTTCATATACAAAAAGATATAGAACCATATCAATCAATTTGTATATAGTAAAACAAGGAGATATTAGGGTTACAGATATATCTCTATGTGCAGTTTTGATTTAACCCATGATTTTAGGACGGCTATGCTCCAGTTAGCACAGTTCCCCGTAACATTATGCTCACTGCTACTATCCAACTAAATTTACAATGTTAACTTGGGTTTGTTGGACATGGGTCTATTTTTCCCATTCAACTTTTATTTTTCTCTTAAATACATGGAGAAACAAACAACAGATAGGCTACTTATGAAGTTATACGATACATATAATATCGCGTATATAATATTTTTTCAAATTTGTAATCTTATCACTCTAAGGAGTATTTATATCGAATGCCCTTAAAAATAAATCTAAAATGTGTCTTAAGTCTATAAATCTTAAATTTCTTACATTAAACTTGTTTTATAAAGAAAATATTAATAATGCGTATAGGATGAGGATAAATCTAAAATATCTATAACCTGCAAATCCTAAAATTTCATTGTAGTACTTGTCATATTGAGGAAATATTGATAAAAAGGCATACAAGTTGGCACTTTTTTCTATTTTTTATTTTAGCCATTTGTAATTTGTTTTTACCGTGCTTAGTTTTTGAGCCTCTCGATCTACCGGGGTTCCAAGCCACAAATAAACACGCAACCCACTATTTACGTGTCTCACTTTAAATGTATGACACACCTTGCCGAATGGGCCTCCCCTCTTTTCGAAACAAAACATTGGTAGGAAGTTGCTATGTTCGTCACCAATATCTCCATTCTAAATGATGTGTTTAGAGTCTCTTTCGTCCAATCAAAGAGACCAAGTGAATGTTAGGATATTTCTTGTGATCTATTTGAACATGCATCTTCACCATTTTCTTCAAATGTAATTTTCTATTGGTGCTTTTCCGTGCCATATTGAGGTCTTTCATATATGTCAATGTTGTTTTATTGAATTTTAATCTATATAGCCTGAATTAATACCATTTAATTTTCCAGGACCACCAAACCTAAAATCCACGCCCGGCACTTCAAAGTACGTCGACATCCTCCACAGAACCACTTGAGATAGTCGACATGCATGTGTTGTATCCTCGATTTCTTTAAATCGACAACGTCCATTCAATCCTTTCATAAGCGTAGAAGACTACGACTTATTGGATTTAATGAATTTCGTTTACTCTACTTTAAACATTGATATCCTTCATGGGCCCATGTTGAGGTAAAGAAATTAAACTTTCCTCTGGCAAGAGCAAAAAAATTGTTGAGAGAAGTTACTTTTGGTAATCTTGAATGTTAAAAGGTCATCAATTTTATAGTTGTGTCCAAATTTCCAAATCCCACTCCAGTTCCACATGATGTGTGTGTTTTTCCTTCAACAAAAAATTGTTGGGGTTTTAAGTTCATAGACAAAACAAAGATAGAGTTTTTTTGGTGGTTGCATGAAACGAAAGAGCTAACACAACAAAAAACATTCGAGTAGATGCTGACGTCTTATTACGCCAAAGACATTTTCACTAAGGGAAAGACCGGGTTAGTGACTAATGACTTTCTATAAAAATCATCCAAATAGATGTTTTCGAATGACTTTCTATAAAAATCCTAATGAGGAAAGGTTCTCATTTATTTGATTAAATTGAGTATGCTTGATTTATCTCTTACAAGATAAATGCATATGTGTGTGTGCATTTTTATTTTGTTTAAGTATAAATTCTTTTCTAAGTATTGGGGTTTATTTTTTGGTGGAAAAGAGAATGGAAGGAAGGGGGTTTTCTTATATTGCATGATGATACATTTTTTTGTGCCCTAGGAATGACATCCATCTAATGGTTGTGTGCCATATATGAGGTCATAATGTAGTTTTAACTTCAGCTAGCTTAGACCAATCTAGTGTGGTTTAGTGTGTGGGCCTCTCATTTCTGAGGTAGAGGAGCGTTGGTAGAGACATAACTTATGAATAACAATAGTCACGCCCTTAGATATTTTGGGGCTTATGCAAGGCATGTGTTTATTGGAGATCCAACTAGAAAGACAAGATATTGATCAAATGAATAAACAATGACACATAATACGTAAATATTTTTTTTTATAAATTTACAATCTTATTTCTCTTACGAGAACTTTAAAAAATCACGTGTTCTATAGTATACATAACTCAAATAGTGAAATGACTATTTTTATGTCGATGGGCCGTTTACTACTGCCAAACCCCTTAGTATATAATGCAAATCAATGGTCTAGGCCTCTTCTTCTTTACGGGGGACAACCAATAGTTTATTTTTGGTTGTTGATTTCCTATAGTCTTATTCATTATGGTTGTTGATTATTCTGGGATGGGAATACATTGTGTTATGGATGTTTTCATCGAGATTTGTGTGCCTAGTGGTGTTATGGGGCTCGAGGGGTGATAAGGAAGCTTGAAATAAATCTATGGCATGTTGGTTTTAATGTTATTATCGAGGAAGCTTGGGTGCGAGACACATTTATGGATTTTAAGACCACACAACAATAATGTTTGGTTGTTTAGCTGTGAGGTGGGCATGAGCATAGTCAACTGGGTCAGTATTGTAAAGAGTAGGTATCCTGGTGGGACCTTGGCCGCTAGATTTATGAAAATGATTTCATATGGATATTTGTTATTTGGGCATTTTTCATTTTTTTTATAGATTTTTTTTTTGAATATTTTTGTTTGTATAAACCTTTGTTAGCCATTTCAAATGTTGGGTTTAGAAAAAACCCTACATTTGAAGAAAAAAATCACTACAGAGAAGGGTATACAGAAGGTAAAACCTATTTTCTATGCAGATATATTATTAACACTATAAATTTTCATGTTTTTTTTTACACAGTATAAACTCATTTGGTAAGTATCGTTCATACCATCTTCTAAACATCATCTCTCTTCAAAAGCCTTCCAACAAATGAATATCCCTTCTAGTTGCATGTGTGCCAACCCCATGATGTTGTGATCATTCAATGATGTTATTACTTCTACTTTAGGCACCGTGATCCTTAACATTCGTGTAGGACCACGTACTTTACCCGAACTCTTCTATGTCCTTGAGGGAGAGTTCCAATACAATATGTTGTTAGGCCGCCCTTGGATCCGGGCTATGGGATGCGTTCCCTCCACCTTACATAGATGCATAAAATTTGACTACGAGGGGAAGTCCTACACCGTAAAAGCTGATCCTCCCCCCTTCAAAACTTGCAATATGTTGTATCGCCCTAATGATGTGCTTGTACCAGTCAAGACACCCATTCATCCAACCTTGCCATCCACTTCCGATGCACCTACACCTTCAACTAATGAAACCGCTGTTACAAATATTACTTCCTTTCCTGCAGATAACATCCCAACCTCCGACCCCCTTAGTAGATGTTTTTCAACGCCTTACGCTGGGGGAGTACCACCTATATAACGTTAGTTTCTTTCCATACCCCGTAGGAGTACGGACAGTTACATGCACATCCCACCTACGACCGTCATGTGGGGGAGGTAATCTCTTACGGACCACCCCATTGCCGCACCAACCTAACGTATTGGGGTGTTGACGCATCCTCCATTACCCCACCCTGAACCTCCTCTTGGTGTGGTTCCCTTCCAATCCGATTTTCAATACTTGACAAATCATCGTTTCGCCCTCACCTTCTTGACTCGCTGTGCTTGGAAAGGCTTTGGTTTTGGTCTTTACGAACAAGGCTGACATACACTCATTCCCGTGACTACACGAAAACACAATGATGCAGTGGTCTCAGTTTTCCTGAAAAAGACCTACACAGGAGACACCTCATGTCAGCTGTATCCTGGAAGAAGACGACGTCACCCCTACCAAACCATCATCACCCACTTTGCCATCATCACCCACAGAGTCGATAGACCCTGAATCTATCCCTCCTAGCTTTTTTTTTTTCATAAATGCTATCTTCATAGGTCCTCTCACTTATCAACATGATAATGAGGATCCATCTTCTCTTCCCCTTCTTTATCCAGACATGATCGAAGAGGATTCACCTTCGATTAATGTTGTTGAGTGCCAGGATGACGACTCCATCCTCACTTACCTTGGGGCGGACGACTCCTATATTCAACGCACGTTACCGTCTGAAACTCAAACCATGTTGAATGAGTCGACTATAGAAATCAACATCCACACAGAGGAGGATCCTCACATTGTGAAGATCGGACAATCCCTTAACACATCAGAACAAGCCGCCTTTACTACCTTTCTCCGTACCCGCAACCAAGCTTTCGCTTGGTCTTACGTTGACATGCCAGGAATTGATCCTACCATTGCTATCCATAACATCACCCTAAACCCCGATTCCAAACCAGTCAAACAAAAACTGAGAAAGATGCATCCATGCATCACCCTCTTGGTCAAAGAAGAGCTTCAACGACTTCTTTCTGTTTCCTTCATCTTGCCTATTGACTATCCTCAATGGATTTCTAACATTGTACCTGTCACTAAAGCGACGGGGGGACTTCAGATGTGCACGGATTTCTGAGACCTTAACCTCGCTTGCCCCAAGGATGACTTCCCTCCCAAGTATTGATCAACTTGTTGATCTCACTGCGGGCCATGAAATGCTTTCTCTCATGGATGGTTTTTCGGGATACAATCAAATTTTGGTAGCCCCGGCCGATCAACATAAAACTGCTTTCATAACTCCTTGGGGAACCTTCTGTTATCGTGTCATGCCATTTGGCCTTAAGAATGCTGGTGCTACCTATCAGCGGGCTATGACTTACATTTTTCATGACATTATGCACACTATCCTTGAGGATTATGTCGATGATCTTCTTGGCAAATCTAAACACCGCAGTGAACACCTCGATGTTTTTTAACCATTATTTTCGATCGCCTGTTGCAATATTTAGTCTGGATTCAACCAAAGAAATGTGTCTTTGGTGTTCTTTAGGGAAAAATTCTTGGCTTTTATCGTCTCTTTGTGTGGCATTAAGGTCGATCCATCTAAAGTCAAAGCTATCCTAGAAATGCCCCCCACCCAAAAACCTCAAACAATTGCGTAGTTTGCAGGGGTAAACTTCAATCCATCCGGCGTTTTCATCTCCCAACTCTCGGATCGATGTCACCCTTTCCATCACCTTCTTAAAAAGAACATTTCCTTTCAATGGAGTGAAGAGCATCACAAGCCTTTGAAGCTCTCAAATCCTATCTCTTGCAGCCACCCGTGCTTATTCCACCTCAGGATGATTGTCCTTTCTACCTTTACCTTTCTGCCACTGACCATGCTATAGGAGCTATTCTCACACATCGGGACTCGGCCCGTCGAGAACAAGCTGTTTATTATATAAGTCATACTCTCGTGGATTACGAGACTAGGTATACACATGTAGAAAAATTGTGCCTAGCCCTATCATTCGTAGCCACCAAACTCTGACATTACCTCCTCCTGAATCACAAAACTTTTGTCATCACCAACATGGACCCCATTCATTATATGTATGCCAAACCACATCTAAACCAACGCATCACCCGATGGCTTATGCTCCTCGCCGACCTCGACCTTAAGTTTGTACAACAGAAGTCATCAAAGGACAAAATTTTGCAGACCAACTTGTGGAGGCCCCTTTACCTGGGGAACAATTCACCAATTTTAATTTCCCTGACGAACTCATCGCCACTCTTTCACTCAGGGAAGAGTCGTATCAAATGACCCTCTTCTTCGATGGATCTAAATGCCAGCACGGCGGAGGAGCCGGCGTTGTTCTCATCCCTCTTGACGCTGAACCTATGCCTCTTTCGTTCCGGCTTGATTTCCCCTGCACTAATAATACAGCAGAATACGAGGCCTTATTTTGGGTCTCCAGGTTGCGTTACACTTAGGTGTCAAATCTATTAATATGGGCATCTACAATGCAAAAATGAAGGAACTTTTCAAAATACAAACACTACGTGGATTCAACTTCTTGCTTATTTATCACTATTCTATCCAAACCATTCCCCGCTGCCACTAACAAATTTGGCGGATACTATGGCTTGCTTACCTCGCAAATTTAGCTTCATCCAAACCAAAACCCTGGAAAAACTCCCCCCCCCTTTTTTTTTTGACATTTTGCTTGGTCCAAACAACCTCGTTGCCCCATCTTATTCAGCCCCGATGTTTGTACGGATAAATACGTGATCTGCTAATTCGCAAGATACTTGGTATCACCAATTCCATGACTACCTTACAACCGCTGATGCTCCCATCTGACCTTACTAGTACCGACAAACGCGCATTTCTTAAACGTGTTTCTTGTTAGTGTTGTTATGGGGGAGACTCCTTATAAACATGCGGTTTGAGGGAAAGCCTCCTTCGATGTCTCACTGGTGCGTAGGTCCCCCATAACCATCCAACAAGTCCATGACGGTATTTGTGGCAGACATTTTAGTGGCCTTGCCGTGGCCAAAACGAATCCTTTGCCTAGGTTATTATTGGACTACCTCTCAATAACGATTGCTACGAATATGTTAAGCGGTGTTTATGTGTCAACAACATGCCAACCTTCAACATACTCCTAGCCACCCGCTAACAGGTCCCGCCCGAGATCTTTGGCCTTTCTCACAATGGGGGTTTAGACCTTAGTGGTGAGATTCATCCGTCCTCTCGCACGTCACCGATGGATTATCACAGCACCGAATAGTACACAAAATGGGTGGAGAGCTAGTCCACTCATTTCGACTAAAAAAGAAAAAATTGTAGAGTTCACTAACCACCACATTATCTGTCGTTTTGGTGTTCCTCATTGCCTAATAACAGATAATGGAAAATCTTTCAAAAATAAGTTGTTGCAAGACCTTTGTGACAACTTTGGTATCAAACTTAGCTTCTCATCACCCTACTATCCACAAGCAAATGGACAAGCTGAATCCTCTATAAAACCCTAACCAAATCCTCATGAAAGGTTGTCAATGAGTCTGGAAGAAATTGGCACGATCACATCCCCTTTGCCCTTTGGCCTTATCGTACTAGCATTCGTACCTCCACTAATGCCAGCACCTTTTTCTTGGTATATGGGTACCAAGGCTGTCTTGCCTCTCGAAATACAAATACCCTCCCTCAAAATATCTCTTCAGGATATTCTCACCAACGATGATTTCCGCCAAGAGCGGTTAGCCCAATTGGAGCTTCTTGACGAACGTCGTCTTACAACTCTCGATCACCTTCAAATCTAATCAAAAACGTATCAGCGTGCTTATGAGATAGCGACTTCATGAGCGTACCTTTAAGGTTGGGTGATCTTGTCCTTAAAGAGAATCAAACATGTAACCAAACTAGAAAGAGCAAACGTGGAAAATTTCTCCCAATTGGGATTGGGCCTTATATAATCACTCACACTTATGGATCAGGCAACTTATCATTATAGCTTCGCTTAATGGTAAACCTGAGCCTGAACCCCTTAATGCCTTGCACTTCAACCTTTCTACTGTTGAATTTAGTGTTACAAACAAACACAATCACGTCTTATCTACCTACTACTACTCTCGTCCCTTGAGCTCATTTACCGCTACAGTACACTGGGTTTCCTAGCATCTCAAAATAAATCAAGCTCACATAATTTGATTCTCACCTCCCCTTAACGATGCCTTCCCTTTTTAGTCTAGTCCATGACTTCAAAGTATTAAACTAACACATTCTTACGGGATTTTCTTGAGTCAACTTCCTACCAAAACTAAATGCTTCACGCCAAAAGGACATCTAGCTATCTCCATATATATAGATCTCCTCCCTCGAATGATAACTATATGCCAAACTATGCTGCTATTATATCTAGAACTGCTCCCCCGAAGGACACTATCACTAAATCACATTTGCTACTATAATAAACTGCTCCTCGAAGGAAAGCTATACACAGTCAGCCTTATCAGAAGCTTCTCCGCATTAATCAGTCTTTGTGAAGACCTCAATAATATACAATCAATATCCCTTGTAGAGTCCCCCATCGATCAGTCTATATTCAGTAACATAAAAGCCTCCTTCCCAATAACTTTTGAAGCGTTTGAGTCTGGACTTGTCATTGAGTTGTTCCCTCTTTCGTCGAACACTCACTTTGTAACAAGTTCTCCGTTACCTCATCTGACCATCACCCACCTCACCATTTGTTTGAACTCAAGGGACTGACTACCCCGATATATTATATCTTACAAAACTCTTTTCACTTATTTGACTTCTCGTCTATGCACGGTACCTAGAGGTTCAAGCTCGTTTTACGTGATTATGTGGTTTGTTAGCTTTTTCTCACTCTATGGAGTCACTCTTATCCTCTTTGCCTCACATCTAGGACTATTATTGATCTTAATCAGGACATGATTCCCTTCTACTTGGGTAGGCTAACTTTCACTTCCCTTATACCTTTACAACATCACCAATTCATTACCAACACCAACAACCTTACCTTACCAATATTAATATCAATATTTTTACCAACCAACCAATTGCCTAACCGTAACCAAAGGGTCTAAATTCACCATCTCCCCCCCGGTCCTAAGGTGAGAACTACATCGGTCTGAGGCCCCCTCCTTGCTTTGTGGCAATGGCTATGTAGGCAGCACTTCGGAGACATGGGGTCTCCCAAGGTTAGCTCGACCATAGCCCCTACCATAACCTATCATGTGTGGTAAATATAAATAGTTTTGTGTATTTCTATTTAATCACACATTCCTCTTTATCCTTTTTCAAAACAAACCAAAACACCAAAATCAAAACGCAAACATGTCTTATTATTATCATAACTCAAATCAACATACATATTCAGTTTTTATTTAGATGTTCAACCAATACATCTTCTCTTCATCGCACCAGTCGCCTCCTTAGGTATTCTTAATAACTTGCTAACATTTACTTAGACCCTCACGCCCATCCCGAACTAGGGGATGATCATGATCTCGACGCCTCTCACCAGCCTCTCTGTCCTGCAAGGTAAACCTGGCTATTGTACTAGTGCCGGCCCCTGCTCTGCCACTCTCTCTTGTCACATTGAATACGCCCTCTCGCATGGAGGAATCTAGCCTCTAGTCTCTCCACTGGACTTCGCAACCGCTACAATCCTCTTGTCTCATTCATCTGCGTTGGAGCTGATGAACTAAACTCTGCAGACGATCGCTCTCCGCGTAATCATAGCTATGCCGGGCGATCACTTACACCTCGCACTCGGTTACCCACCATAATCTATAGGCCTCTCTCTGGCGGTCCTGCATCCATTACCCTTGCGATCGGCTGCTATCCTCCTTTGGCCCTTCTGGAGGTGTTGGCTTGGGGAGGTGAGAATGGCTGCCTCGGCGTCAATCCTCATATATGGTCTATAAGCCTGCGGTATGTCCTGCACAAATCCAAATTGTCGCCGCACGCGATCTAGAGGAACCCTCTCATACTCACCTGGCCTGTGCCCTGCGATCCACCTCAATCGCTCTACACCCCTCAACTCCTCAGCTATGTTCTTTGTTACCATATAGTTCCCGTACGGCCTCCAACATATATCCGCAATTGTCACCATCTCCCACACCTGCCTATAATACTCAATGTCACCCGTCACGACCTGGGATCTTGCCTCTTGTTCTGTCTGGACCCATCGTCTGAATCCCAACCTCTGGACTCACGGTCTCTCCTGACATAGATGGGTCGGACCTATTGGTCGCACACAAACAATGTGCTCATAGGCCCAATAGTGTAATAAGTATGAACAATCCAGTGTCGTCCTGTGATTTCGCCTACAAGCCCATAAACCCCCTGTATAGCTCCGCCCAATATGCAGGTGCCCATGCAAAAGTCACGTTGCCTTTCTATCATCTCCCAATAACACACAGTCAATGCTTTTGGAAATCTTCCCCCCCATCCGCCCTCGGTAACGCGTATACCCCTACCGCTATCATTAATATCACTGCTAACCTTGTCTCCCTCAGGGTGTGCTGGCATACATTATCCCTATGTGAATGTCAAACCTCGTTGTGTCAAGTCCGTGCGTATGGACCAAATACTGCTGTTATCGCTTGCCCGCCCAGCTGCTAGGCATTGCCTGATACTACTGGTGTTCCTATAATTAGGAGTCTCAAAATACGGAACACATCTTCCAATGTCACTTGTCAATCTAGCCTCCCCTGGTTGGTCAGATAGAAGGTATTTTTACTCAAGCTTCCCATCTCTTCCAATACAATGCTTGCACAATGGCATGGTACGTGGGATTCGTGAATAAATAGCAGGGATTCCACTTCTTAACCCCCCAAACGATTTATCAATGTCCCTTCCGTTGGTGTTACATCCACGCGAATTCGTGACAGCAGCGCTGGCACGCTATCATTCATCCTCAACCCTGCCTCTGCCTGCATACTTCAAAACAACAAACAACCATTCAATCCATCAATCCCAAGGGTTTTTTTCTCACATGGCTGGAATTCCTATAGACACTGCTATCGGTTATGCTCTACCGCTACCCGGTTCAGTAATCGATACCGGGTATCTCTACCCGCTATCGGTCACTGTTACTTTTTACTACACCTTTGCCAAACACACACCGCCTACGACAATACTTTGCTCGTTTACTCCCTTTTTGTACATACAAAAATGCCCGAAACCCCTGATTCCCTACACCATACCCCTCACCTCATCTATAACCCTTGCTATCACGTTTTCTTTCTCATATATACCACTTACACTTCTCTCATCCTATTCACAAACATGCACAACTAAAATTACAACCAAACCATTTACCTCTTGGGCGGGCAGCAGCTTGAGGGTGGCACTACGTCTTCCCTCGCGTCCCGGCCTCGTGAGTGCTTCTCCTTGTTCTGCCATGATCACCACCCTTTTCAAATATTACCTGTCTTGCCTTCTGAATCTCAGATCACATTCACTTTCCTGTCTCGTTTCTCCTTATCACGCAAATCTCTCATGCATTCCCGTCTCAGTCGTCAAAAAGCGTCGCGTTCGCGTATTTAACTTCTTGGCATGGCTCAAAAATAAGAACTTAAGTTGCCACCCTAGCTTTTCTATTTGTAGAAAAGCTCATACCTGAGTAACCGGTATCGGTTATTAACCGATATCGGTCTATTATTACCGACATCAGTTACCTAAACGATATCGGGTTACATACCTACCTTTTTTTAAACATAGTTCTTTTCTTATTTTCTACCTAATTTTTGTGGCGCCCGCCTCTTTTTCCTGCATAATACACTGTTATCTATATCTTTTCATCCACATCTCATTATAATTCATCCACATCATCTATCTATATTACCAAAAACAAACAAGCCATCAACTAAGGATATCAAAAAAACTATCAATCTATACATCATTTGGGATCCAAACTCATCAGATACATACATTCAATGTCACAGAAACCAGCAACAAACCAACAACATTTCATTAATATAACATGTCTCCATATATACTGCATCCCATTAACAAAGAGACATCACACAATCATCAATATATCAACATGTCAATTAAACTCATCATACGATCCTATATCACAAACCATCGACAAAATACTTAAAAACATTTAAACACAACATGTGGGTCAAATCATCATATCTATATATCCAAAGTTTCAAATATACAATGTGCCCTATATAGGGGGCCACTCTGTGATCTCATAATACAACAAAGCCGGCGCGCAGGCGCAATACCAGCAATAATCTCAACTCGACTGCAGGCCGGTCCTCTCATATACAAAACATACTCAGGCCCTCGCAGGCCGGTATCACTGTACACCTCGTACTCTGCTCGCAGTCCGGTATCAAATTACAACCCTCTCGGCTCCCAGGCTGGGTAAATAAAATAATGAATGAATATGTGAATACTATGTAGGCAATGGCCGGCCTCTATCAACAAAACCGGTTCGCAGACCGGTGCCCATGTCAATATCAAAATTTGCAGGACCCCTCAGCTCTCTCCACCTCCCTCTACCTGTCCTGCCTACTATCCCCTGTCCTCAACCCTCTCGTCTCCTGCCTGTGACAGACCCACCAGCTGTGGCCCGCACCTCCCTGAGACCTCTTGCTCCGAGAGGTCCTCCTGCTATCATGTGCCGCCATCGGGCTGATAATTAGCCCCCATACCACAAGAATATCTTGATAGTATCGGGCCTCCGCTATCAGCCTCCATGTAACGCTCTGTCGGAGCCACGTAGGTTCTGAGTGAGCTGGTCCCCTGACACCTACTACCGGATTGCCCCTGTGCCTGTGCTGGTGGCCGTTGTTTGTTGCCTGTGGCCGTTTGGTTACCTGGTACTGTGCCCTTGGGCTATGGCTGTGCGCTGCTGGTTGTGGTGCCTGTTCCTGTACCTATGCCTGGGCTAGCCTGCCCCTGTAAGACACCTATCTGTGCCTGTGCAGCAGCCCAGTCTGCCCCCTGTAATAGCTGCACCTGGCCCCTGAGCTTATCTCGCTCTGCTATGCCCGCTGCCAAGTCTGGCTATGCTGCTGTGCTAATCCTCTCTAACTCTCTGACCACCCACCAAACCATATTGCTCCGTACAACCAACATCATCTACAGTGTCATCTATTGGCCTCGTCGCAACCCAACTGGGTCCAAGCGCTGTGGTGTCGGCAGTGGGGCTCTACATCAACCCTCCGGTTACTGAGGAGGGAGGTGGCTTGTCCTGTCCGCAGCCCCATCTGCCTGCGTACCCTCGCTAGGGGTATCCTCTCATACTCTCACCGGCCTCTGTCCTGCTAAAATTTTTCCAGAAAGTGTAACT
>CM034151.1:648871769-649080574 GCA_019776745.2 Taxus chinensis
TAGGATTAAAGAGGATCTCGTGATGTCGGGAATAATGAGAATATCGATTCAAGCTCCAGGATTCTGTATGCTGAAATAGTGAATGATACTCCTTCTTGGGTTGATTCCGAAGTAAAGAAAAGGAAGAGAGTTGTCAAGCCAACTGACATTGATTTTGATGCCCTTTTCAAACTTTCGAATGACACCATTCTTAAGAATCCTAAGGTGCGTTCTCGAATAATGGTGGATAATGATGGAAACATGTAGACCTTGCCATTCCACAAGTGGATAAGGAGTGCGATGCTATGACGCCTACCGAATATGAAGTTTCCAAACTAAAAATTTAAGATCTACATTAGAAAGTGACATGGTGATGACTTGAGATTCAATTGATATCGTGCTAAAGAGACTTGAGAAATATAAGTCTCAAAACTCTTAGCTCAAGGCTGAAAAGAATCAATTGGTGGAATATGTTCAACATTTGATAAATCCCATATCGTCCCACTTTCCCAGTACCTAATGCAGTGGCTGCCCCATGATGAAGAAATTCTTAATTTTTCAACAGGAAATAAACACATTAGGTCATGTCACTAAAACTTGGCTTTCAGAGATTCTCGTTTTAGGCCAAGGGATGATCAAGACAATGGTTAAGCTTCATGAAGATGTAAGTGCATATCATGATCCAATTCTTTCTTTTAAAGAAACTTTTGTTTCTAATATATCAAATTTGGATGAGATTTTTCTCAGTATTTTAGGAGATGACAAGTATGGAATCCTCAGTTTTAGCCATTGAAGAAATTCTCAAATTTGAAAATCGAGGGAACACATTTTCTTTAGTGTCTGCATCTCAAATCAAGGAAGAAATTATTCTCGAGGATTCTATGATCCATTATGAGAGCATGTGCAATGAATCCTTCACTTCAATATCCTTGATTCAAGAATTCATAGTTGAGATTCCTTGCAACCTCGTAAATGAGCATAATCAAAGGTGCTCATCGGAGTAGGTGGAAGAGCAATTTTTCACAATTGTTTAAGGACATGTACACTCCCGCTAACAATTTCTCATTAGTTTCAATGGAGCGGTGCATCAAATTAAAGAACTTATTTGAGAATGCTCAATCCAAAATTGTTTAATTTAAATGATATGCCAAGTAGGATTCTTGAATTGTAGGTATTTTGTGAGGCCATTCTTTCGACCAAATGAACTTCCAGAAGAAGAAAAAATGTTTGAAACTTTGGGAAGGTTTAGATCTTTTCAACTGGTAAAAGCAGTGACAGATCCTAATTTTAGTCGGCGGTTCAAGCGGAGTTAATTTTCAAGATATTTAACAAAGTGGGATAGTCCATTTCTCATACGCTTGAGATAGGCAGACCCCCATTTCAATAAAAAAGGCACTGAATATTACTGTATATTTTAAAAGGTGTTGTTATTTGCTTTTCAGGAAACTATGGATATTTTAAATAATTTCTATTTTTGGGTTGTCTTTAATAAAGTTGACTTTTGATGAAAAAGTCAAATGTCACTTAAGTGCCTTATTTAATGATCATGGTAAAACCCTAACTACTTTGTAACCAAATTTTGGGGTTATAAAAGGAACTGAGGGGCTCATTTGTAAAGGGTGAATTTGAGAGAGGAGAAGAAAATACTTTTGTGTGCAAGATTTGTTTCAGGAAGAAACTTTGTGTTCTTTTGTGAAAAAACATTTTGGAGTTAATGAAATACGAACTTTGTGTCTCATTCATTATCTCTTATAACATTTCGATGCTCTTATGTTCATTAGATGTTAGGTGTTTGAATCTTGCATGCAAATAAAATATTTAATCTTATTGTGAACGTTATTAATTGATTGTTCTAGTTCACAGTGATCAAGCTATGGTTATCTACTTTCTCATGTGCGTTCCCTTTTACACATTCTTTGTTTGGCTAACTTAAACTCTGTTCTTATATGTGTTAGTTATTCTTCTTTCTTCCTTCATGTAATATTAGGATCTGTTTTTACCTAACTCTTGCTTGTTCCTTCCAGTTCATTCTAGTTCCACCCCTTTCCTTCATTCCATTCCATCTCTCTCATTCACTTTTCTTTCCATTGATGTTCCCAAACACCCCCCATGTACAATTTTGAATGTACAGATGTAAATACAGTTTTGGTTTTCAATAAAGGCAGCCTCACCTTCATTGAGGAGGGAATTCACTCCCACACTGCCGTATGTCATTTTCATGCATGCAAATCCATATGCTAATAGAGGGTTACAGAAATAGGTCATTCAAATTACCTACAGTTGAATATTTTCACAACCGTAAGGAACAGGTTCAGGACATTGATGGAAGTCATATTTGAGTGATATCCATCTCTCCACAAATCTGAGCTTTGCTAATTGATTGAAATCATATCCTCTAACTACACTAGAACTATAGTTCAATTGCACACCATCGATCCATACTATTCATGTCAAGCATTCATGCCACTATATTTGATGCTTCTCAGCACATGAACCAGGGATTCCAAAAAAATTGGGTACCAGGTTCACCAGTTGCGCCGCTGCCATGGTAACGTTATTGTCCCGATGGTATTTCAGTGTTTCAGATCGCTAGTAATTATCCATCTGGTTAATGTGATTTATGTGGATCAATTCCAAAAATCTGACGCATTTCCATCTTCTAATTAGAATCATGTATACGGGCTTGCAGAATGTTTGTAGTATGAGATTGGTCATGTTTGCAGATCCACCTTTTCAAGTCTCTCTAATTTACTTTGACCTCAAACTTTGCACCATAGTTGAATATGATTATGAGTAAAGAAGATGGCAAATCTAGTTAAGGATACTTATGACATAGTGTTGATATTGTAACTAGTCATTGGTGAATGAAATCTTCATAATGCATTTGTCACAAACTAAGGTGAAAGTCATCTTAGTTGGACGATCTACCCTTGATGTTTCATAATTTTGACTAAATACCAGCTGACCTTATAATACAGTTGAAGTGAACCCTAACCCTGAGGACTCTGTACATATCCCTTTTGACTCTAACTGGAAAGAAGAAGATCTCATCCTTATCAGGATGTTTTACACCGAGTGATGTGAATCTTATTTCAAGAATTGGGAAAGGCCCAGTTTTTAGATGCCATAAAATTTTGGTAAGATTCCCATGATGAAGTTCATTAGTTATAGGTGTGCCTTGTGATTATCAAAAGGAATTTGGCCTAATTTGATGTAATTCTTCATCCTTAATGAACTTTATCTTGAGGATTTGTTTATGTTCCTTTATATTGTGGTTTTTATAGAATCCATGGAAACATTGTTTGAACCACAAATTGCACCATTTTTCTCTCAGAATTCTCTAAAAAATCATAAATCGTATTTTACAATTATTGCACGTCTTGTCAATAATTTTGTGAGAAATTTGCGAGGTAGTATACTTCAGAGTTGAAAACCCCACGGGAATCTTCTTGCAGTGCATCACATAACTACAAACCCGTGCAAACAAGTGTTAATGTAGTTTACAGACTGTTCACGACTATGTACAAATCCTTCACGATTAGGATTTGTGGTAGTGTACTGGCCGAGTTCAAGCTCTGATACCCACTTGTAATGTAATTACTTTGGTGTACCATCTGATTACTGCAACAACAATATGAACACCAAGTGAACACAATTTTGGATGCTAGATCGAATGAGCTTTATGTGCATTGAAGAATTCCTTTTGCCACTTCAAGGGGCCAACCTCTGAACCAGACAATAAGGACTCAAATGTTGAACATGTTTTGCATGTTTTACCACCTACTAACCATTATAGGAGGAGTGTTCCTATGTTATGGCCAATATTAAATGGCTGAAACCACTTATTTATAAATACCCACATAAATGACCTAGAGATACATCTTTTATAAGAAGTTGTGATCATGACCACCAGCCTCGCTATATAACAAGGGTGATCCAATTTAGGATATATGATTACACATGCGTTGCAAAACACGTGTCCTAATGTGCATCTATAATGTTTGAGAGCAATTTGTAAGACTCATGAGTAAATGTATGAGGCAATTCATAATTCCTTAGTGAAAGTTGTCACCACTGTATGCAAAATAAGTGGGTGAGTGTTGGAGTAAAAAGTATATGATATCAATCGAAGATACAGTGATTCCATCCTAAGTGGGTTTTTTACCTTTCATGGTTTTCCCAGGGCTTAGGATCTTTTGACCCGTTGTGTTATTTACTTTATGGGTCATGGTACGTTGGAACATTCTGTAATATATAAAACCATATCGAGGCCCATTTTGATCTATCATTTTAATTATGTGCAATTCCTTTATTATCCTATACATATTTGGTGGTTTGCAATCTACAATCAGTGGATTAATAATTATTTCCTGTATTCATGAGGTTCAGTAAATGTTCTTTAACACAAAAAAGCTCAAGAAAACATTATAGCTGAATGAAATAATGTCATATTCTTGAGTCTAGATTGGACCTCCATGTAAGGTTTCACCTAAATGTGATAATTATTGAATTTTTGCACTACATTTCAAACTCTATGTAGTCTCTTAATGAGTGTATGATTTGAATTGTCTCCATTGTAGGTAAGTTTTATGGTTCTAGTCACACCAAGATTTGATGGATCTATGGAACTACATCTTTCTCCCATGAGATATAATGCGTGATATATAATTTGATAGAGATATGGAGCTGATATGTAGTGAATAATGCAACTTAAAATGCATATTCTACGAGTATTTATTCTCGTCACAAAAAGTGATAGATGAGTCAGTATCTAGCTCCAAATCATTCCCCAGATTAGGAACATAATAGTGAGTAAGTCATGTATAGGTATATATGATTGGGAGTTAGGATTTAGAATTTCATCATTAAACAAATTCATCCAAATTTCAAACACTAGGACCCAAATGTGATAAAAAAGACTGCTAGGATAATTACACCAAAAGATGTGGAAATGAAGGTATCAAGAAAAGGAGGAATAGGGAAAAAAGCACCCAAAGGGGAGCAGTAGCTAACCTGGGGCCACTCTTGATCCCTAATGGGTGGTAGTACTTATGGATGCTCTAGAAGATCACAATGGTCCAATACAGATCCAGGGTCAGGGTGTACATTTATTATCCTAAAAGTAAATTGCTTATTCTAGAAAAGAAAATACATAAGATTATGAGAAATATAAAAGTATTTGACAAAGTAATATAAGTGTATGTTAATGTCTATATCTAGTCTTTATTAGTTGAATAATTTACAGTAATGTAAATAGCTCTATATGAATGATGTAAGTGGAAAGTATATGATTTTCATGAACTACACATGTATCACTTAAATGAACAAACCCTAGCTATCCTGCATGGTTCACTCAAAAAATCATTAGAATCTAAAAATAAAGAGTGCTACATATGCTTAGATAGTTCATAATCTAACCTCGATAGGTCACCTTAGATGGTCATGTTAGTATAGACTACCAAGTGGTAGAACCTATGATTTTAGACTCAATGTAGTGTTAATCTTAGTAACTTTGTGAACATTAGTTAGAATGTAACTGATGCAGACTTTGGCGTAGGTTGTCGTTCAAACGGTATGGCCTGTAACACTGATAACAGAATATGTTACTTCTTTTTCGATAGAAAACACCTTCAGTGTACAGATGATACGACTCATATAATTATTCATTCCTATATTGCGTATACAATATGCAAATGTAGCTCTCCAACTGTTTCCTTATGTTCAATAAGTGGTAACTTGATTGGTGATTTCTAGATGTTAAATTCTTAGAGCTTATACTTGCTATATATACGAGTTCACTGACTTTTAAATGTGACCCACAACCATTAGTGGTGGTAAAATTTTGGACGTACCCAAAAGCCATATGAATTTGAAAGAAAAAAGAGTGATAAATGCGTCACATACATCTGATAAATTCAGTGAAAATCAAAAGGGTCTGATTGACCGTTATACAAAATGGTCAATTTTCATCATTGTACATTCACGAATATTTTAGTGTAGGTCTAATGATGACCTCTGCCTCAAACAAAATCTGAAAAAGCTATCATTTTTATTTCTTGATGCCAGAATATCTGTAGATAATCAGATAATTCAAAACCTCAATCAAAGTGGTGTTGGTAAAACATTATTTGGTGTACAAGGAAGTTTAAAATGTGCAATTTCATCTGAGGCTCGCATGGGACAAATTCCTATCAGTCTTGGTAATGGGGAGGCACCTCCATTTATGAAAGATGTTAAACGAAATGTACACTAGAACTAATATCCAAGGTGGCCAACTGGCTAGTAGAATACTTTTACAAACTCTATCACAGACTTTTTGTGACTGGTAATATAGACAAGAGCAGGGATCATCAATGGTTGTAGTTTACAGGGAATGCACCGAGAGAAATGAAATCATGGGAATATTACTAATGAGCTGAACTTACATGGTCATTACGAGCTGCCATATTTTCATAGTTTGTGCCATAATCTACTCCTAGGAGGATGATTGCATTTTGAATATAACTCTATAGAAGATAGGGTCTTCTACTATCTAACCCTCTTAGTTCGGTCCTTGCCCTTTCCCTCTAGGAGATGCCGAATGATTAAACTTTCTTAGGTACCATCCTTCTTACTTCCTCACTGACAGGAACTTGTGCCCTAAGGTATCTTTCTCTAAAACCTTGTAATTTTATACCCTCTAATTGATGCAACACCCAAGCACTTGTATAACCTTAAGCCGCTATAAACTCTCCAATTCATAATAAACCCTATTCTACCTGTAGGTGAAAGCATGAGCATATAAAGTCAATAAGTAGAAAAAAATAAGATCTGATCCATGTTAGAGAAAGATCACCTATTAAAACATTCATACTAATCATATTTGAACCCCAATTTACACATTTAGGTACTACTTTTATCTTTGGAAAAAAAACAAGGATATTTGAACCTGTCATTTGAAATTTTGATGCATTTGTTTAATGGAATTTCTAAATTCTAACTCCCAGGGAAATATACCTAAATAAACAATTGCAGGATGTTCCTAACCTATAGAATGAAAGGAAAAAAAGGACTCACCTATCTCTCTTTCTGTGGAAAATATGAATTCCCTTGCTTAGTGAATAATGGGCACCCATGAAGAAATAAAGCTCCATATCTCCATCAAATTACTTCATTTTTTATCAGGTGCTCATGGTGGCCATTAAGAGGAAAAAACAACCAAAAAACAAACAAAAAAAATAATGAAACCTTACATGGACGTCCAACAAGAAAAAAACATAAAATATTCACATCTAAAAATGGCCACAAAAAGCCAACAATAGCTACCTGAACCTCAAAAAATGCAGAAAAACTAAAGACTGAATGCAGACTGCAGACCACCAAAGATGTAGAGGAGATGAAGCAAACCCAAAGGAAACATAGGCCTCAAAAAGGTTTTTAAAGGCTCCTTTCCAGCTGTCTTCTAGTTGTCTGGTGCTTATCCCTCCACATGTATTTAAAAAGGATTTTTTTAATAAGAAACGAATCGTTGGATAAAACTCTTTAAAGCAGATTTATTAGGTCTTATCCCAATGTAACCTCACCTCATGGTAAATAAGTTTCTTAAATAATAAAACTTATTAGATTTATTAGGTGTAACCTTGCCTTATGACTTCTGCCTCGTATTACATATGATTTTAATGTGTAATGTATGCAAAACCTATCAAATGACGCTAGGGAATAGCTCCAATGATGATCTCCACCTCTATCTTGTCTGATTATGCTATGATTTTTATGATTTAAGGGCATTTTATACCAATATGCTTAAATATGCACCCAAAACAGAGTCTGTGATAAGTTTTACATATGATGTCTGTGCTCCAGGGGACTAGAATGAATGGTAACCTCTGTATCTATCATGTCTAATTATGTTATGATTTCAATTCTCCAAGGGCATTGTACACACAACTATTTTAATGACTAATTGCTCAAATGCCCCTTGGGCGAAGCTTGTCCTCCAAACCTTGATTTCAATATTTGTTAACAACAAAAAACTAGTCCTAATGGCTACTAGAAGTTGAAACTAACTAGTAACAGTTAACTAACCAGTCCATTTATTTCCCGGTAGTATTCAACTCCACCCACAAGGATCACTTCTACAATTAAATTAACAACTAAATTGATGGGAATATTCACACCAAAGTAACACAAAGTTCCTCCATCAAGAAGAAGAGCCCCAGTCTGCAAAACAAGTCACTAGTCAGTAGTCCATCCAATGATAGTGAGAGAAGGAGACAACTTCAGGGCCACAGTAAGCACCCAACTTGTTGAAGGCCTCAGGAATGATGAAGCTTGCAACTACCAACATTTCCCATCTCGCATGAATCAAATCATATGAACCCCATACATTTTTATACATTCACCACAATACACATTAACACCTTGCTACTTATAACCTTGAAACTTGTCAAAGTCTGCTGGTTTCTTGCCCAATCTGAAGGGATCATATCCATAACTAAAAATAGAGTCAAACAAAATATATGTAAGTTTCCTAATCCATAAGTAGCTCCAAACAAAATGAGATAAGCAAAGGAGAAGGAGAAGGGGAAGGGGTTTACTCGCCAAGGACCTCCCCATTGAGACACTTCTATCTGGTCATGTCAGTGCAAGTTGAGAATATGAGAGTAAAAGGTAATGTAAGTAAATGGGGAGAGGAGGGGGAGAAGGAGGAGGAGGAGGTGCCACTTTCTTGCTCAAGATCCCATTGGAATTATATCTCTAAATTTTCTTGCTGATCCAAAAGTTACTAATTTTTTTAATTTTTCTACGTAGAGTTTCTATTATTATAAACCTAAAATATTTTACTTTATTTCCTGATAATTTTTACATTTGATTTTTGTGCTCAGGGGGACTATAACAAATGGTAACCTCTGCATCTACCCTATCTAATTATGTTATGATTTCAATTCTCCAAGGGCATTGTACGCATAAATATTTTATTGACCAATTTCTCAAATGGCCCCCCTGGGCAAAGCTTGTCCTCCAATCCCTGATTTCAATATTTGTTAACAACACAAAACCAGTCCTAATGGCTATTGGAAGTTGAAACTAACTAGTAAAAGCTAACTAACTAGTCCATTTGTTTCCTAGTAGTATTCAGCTCCACCCACAAGGATCACTTCTGTAATTACAGTAACAACTAAATTGATGGGAACATTCACACCAAAGTAACTCAGAGTTCCTCCATCCAGAAGAAGAACCCCAACCTACAAAACAAGTCAGTAGTCAGTAGTCCATACAGTGACAGTGAGAAAAGTATACAGCTTTAGGGCCACAGTAAGCACCCAACTTGTTGAAGGCCTCAAGGATGATGAAGCTTGTAGCTACCAACATTTCCCATCTTGAATGAATCAACTCATATGCATCCCATGCATTTTAATAAATTCATCACAATACTTGTCAAAGTCCACTGGTTTCTTGCCCAATCCAAAGGGATCATATCCATAACTAAAAACATAGTTGAAAAAAATACATGTAAGTTTCTAAATCCATAAGTAGATCCAAAAAAATGAGATGGGGGAGGGAGAAGGAGAAGGGGAAGGGGCTTACTCACCAAGGACCTCCCCATTGTGATACTTCTATCCAGTCATGTCAGTGCAAGTTGAGAAGATGAGAGTAAAAGGTAATGTAAGTAAATGGGGAGAGGAGGGGGAGGAGGAGGAGGAGGAGGAGGAGGAGTTGTTGTTTGTTGCTCAAGATCCCATTGGAATTACATCTCTAAATTTTCATGCTCATCCAAAAGTTAATAAATTTTTGAATTTTTCTACATAGATTTTCTATTATAAGATGAGAAGAAAACAAAGTTTAATGCAAGTTGAGGGGTATATGCAATCTACATTGTGATATGCAACCCATATTATGACTATCATGAAATCCCATTTTAACTGTATTTTATACCAGTTCACGAATCTTAATAGATAATACCTCTCGTTTTAGGGCTTTAGTTTAGTGGGTACATTACCGTGTGTATTGTCTCATCACAAAATAATTTGGGCAAGCCAATTTTTCTTCTACAATATATGAGCTTTCTTTATTGTTCAGTTCTCACCATCTTCATCTTTTCTCTCTTTCATTGCTTTAAATTGCACTCAATTTCTCCTTGCAAAATTCTTTTCTATAATTAATGAATTAAACTAATACAAAATAATTGATCTAGTTTGTATTGGGTCATACATGCATTGTTAACAGGATTCCGTACATGTTTTGGTGGTTGCTTATGTAAGAATTGGTTTATTTGATTTTCTACCTGGCTAGATTTAAATAGTCCTTTACTCCATTAATATTTGGCTAGATTTAGATAGTTCTTTACTCTATTAAACTTCAGAAAACTATGTAAGCATTGTTTTATTTGATTTTCTCCCAGGCTAGATTCAGATAGTACTGCACTTCATTAATTTTCAGCAAGCTATCTAACACATTTACCTTCTTAGAGAAACCAACATATTTGTAAATTGAAACCTCTATTTAGTGATGGAAGATTCTTGATTTTTAACTAAAACTACATCTTGCAAACATTGCAAATACGAGAGTTGAGGTTGAAAAGTAGTGGATAGTGTTAAATTCTTCTAATAAAGGAAAAATTTGTTAACATTATTTCATAACATTTGACTCCCCAAAAATCCTTCATTCTTCACGTGCTATGAAATGTCAAAAATACACTCATTTGAGTTTATTTCACGAGTATGTGTACTCAGGTGGTGTGGCCTAGTTTTGTAATATTCCATATGATTTGCTTTTTTAAGATAGACATTTTAGGATATATCTACAGTTCATTATATCCTAGGTCGAACTAATTTGGGGATGAGAATTTGAAAGGAATTTGTGTTTTTGTCTTATTAAGTAATAAGTGTACTTCTTTAGTTGATGCACTTTCTGTTCACTATCGCTTTTGAACTATGGGTAGCCACTTTTTCTGTTTAGGACTAGATCATGCATAGGGTCTCTATATTTTCTAACTTACTTGAAAAATACCATCTATTTTTAAAAATATCCCATCCGTTTTAAACTAATTTACATTTCAATACAATTTTGAACCCAGTTTTGTAAATATTGTAAGGCTCAATAGATTTGTAGTTTGAAGACTATAGATTACCTTGGTCTTCATCATGAATATCACTTCACTATACAGGTATCTGCTTCTTCTTTTTTCCTTTCTTGCACAATTTAATTCTAAAATCAAAGAAGGATTCTTAGTTATATTTAGTTATATTTACGCCGATAGGTGTTCCACTGCGAGCAACATTAGCCTGAAAGTGTGAATCAATGGTCTGGAGCTCTGCCATATGGAGTGTTGGTACCCAAATTTGTTTTCCTTTTCAAGCTAAGCAGCAACACTGATTCAACATGGAGCTTAGAGTCAGCCAGATCATAAATATATGTTGTTTTGTAGCTGGGGAGGAGGTCTGACTGTCCCTTTGTTACTTGGATTTGTGGAGAGATGGGTGGCACCTTAAAAGGATATGATCTTATCCTAACTATGTTATGTTGTGCCTTTCAACCAAGGTAAGAGAACCTATTTTGTAACCTCTGTTATCAGAAAGGAGATACATATACCCTTCTTTTGCATAAATTTTGTAGAGAAGACTTTGGGGAAAATATGATCAACACACCATATCTGACTCTCACGAGTTTTCACTTCCAGATCATGGAGATACTTTCACAACAAGGCAAAGGTTACTAAAGACATTTGAGACCCTGATATATCCTGCATACTTTGGAAAATGGATTTTGGTCTTGTATGGGTATATAAAGCAAAACAGGGGTAGTGTGGATGGGATTGGATGTTTTTTAAATAAATTTTGGTGGGAGGGGAGACATAATGAACTTGACTCACCAAATCCTTGAGAGATTATGCAAAATGGAGGGATTTTAGCCAACAAAATGCCACAAAAGTTAGAAATGTCTCTTCAACTAGAATATGTGCCTAAATGGAGGCCCAGCTTAGCGCTCTTTCACACAACCTATGGGATTCTATCATGAAGGATCGATTCTGAAAACTAAATAAAGCACCAAGATTCAAATCAAACCACGCCTGAGGTACACCTAGAGGCTTACAGACAATCTCTATCAACAAAATGAAAGAAAAGTGATTTTAAATCATTTATCTCAATCCCAGATGAAGGCTGTTATGAGAAATGAGATTGTAGATGCCACTAAACTTTCACAAGGACTGAGACGTGTGTGATTGGACTGAATTTCGGTACAGAAAAACTACTTGCATGCATTCAGAGATGAAATAAATACACTTTACTCAAGATTAACACAGAATAACTCAAGTCTGATCAAATTTATCAGCAAGGGAAAGTTTCCAGAAAAATCTCAAAGATTTTCAATGGCTGTACACTTGCAACCACCTTGACATGATTGAATTTGATACAAAGATAGATATACAAGCTTCTTAGATGGCTTCTCAAAAGGGATGGGATTTTTCAAGCTTTTTCTGCTAGAAAAATCAGTCTATGACTTTTCCAAAAAAACTCCCAACCATTTGCATGAAAAATTTGTGCCATTTATAACATTTACAACAGAGCCCCTTCTCCCCAAAAGACAAAAATGTTTAATGCACCAGTGTTTGCCATGATTCTTTTGTGATTCTCAGAATCAGATCTATAAAAATTTTCCAGGTGCTTGAGGGCGTAGATTTCATCGAATGCCTCCCGCATTCAACTCCTTACTCTGGTAGATCACTCTTCCTTCAATTTTCCAACCACTTCCGTCCTTAATCTGTCAAATATAGCTCCTTGCATGCTTGGGAGAAGAAAAATGGAAAATCCGATCGGGCATGAAAGTCAGACCATTTTAATGGCGAAATACACCTTCCAAATCTTCCCACCAAACTTCAGATGTCAACATTAACTTCCTTCTCTGCTTGGCATGTAGAAATAACCAAGAAATCATGAAAACTTGCACTTCCAGACGTGTTGCTGAGAAATGGAGGGAAAATTAGATTTCGACTCTCAGTTACCATTGATCATTTCTTTGAATTTGGGCCATCCCTGTGGAAGATCCAAACTTAAAACGGACCGGAGGGCTTCCTCTGACTTTTTACAAATTTTGGGAAAATTTCATATTTTGCTCCTCATCTCTAGCCTTAGGAAATGAGCCTGACACATGTCCTAAGGTGGGACCCAGTGGGACCGCGACCAAATTTTGACATTTCACTCCCCTTTTGGAAAAGGGAAAATTTTCCAAGTTTTCCCCGCTGCTCTGTCCTTGAAAAAATGGGCCTGACACGTGTCTAAATATTATTGCAGCAGAAAAACACTTCCCTTTTTACTTTTGGCCCCCTTTTTCCAAAAGGATTTTTTTCCAAATTTCCTCTGATAGTCCGCACCTCCGCCGTTGACTAGAGCAAGCTTCAACTTTTCCTTTATCGGTCTTGTGGGCCATTTTGATGTTTTTAGCCATTTGCATGTTCAAGGGGCAAAAATTCAAATTGCCCCTGATGGTCTGCCTCCCCACTCCTTTGACTTTTTAACCTGCCATGTGTCATCACGATGCACCTTGAGATGGTCCCAAAAATTTGGTACTTTGAACAAGCGCGAGCTCGCCACGTGTCTTGCTCCACCAAACTATACCAACTGCATAAAAAATTGTCTAAGTCTGGGCAAAGCAGTGGAACCTTCCACGTGTCCTCCTGCAGGGTCAAAGTGAGACTTTTTCCCTGCCCTTATATTTGATCCAATCAGAGCCTGGTGGGGCCATGGGGTTGGTTCAAAATTTTTGCCAAAGTATCCAAAAAGGAACAAGTTCAGAAACAGACCCACTGCACCCCATCCAATTGGAAGAAGCCACGTAAGCACCAAAAGAACCAATGAGAAATGAGCGGAGCCACGGGACCAACTTTTACCCGGTGTTCCCTGACAAACCAAAAGAAGCCACGTCCCTTGTCGATGTAAGGAAGCAAATTTGACTGAGAGAAAATGCCCGTCAAACCGTAAAATACAGAAAAACAATCATTCGAGCCAGAAAATGAAAATTTCTTCAAGGACAGAGAGTTTAGAAACATTTACAAGACTCAAATATGTTTTTCAAAGATACATCCACTCATTTTCTTCAAGTATTTAGGGCTGAAATGACAAGGAAGACAAATCCTAGCTGTGGAAACCGAAAGGTATGAAAAAACCTGAGTTTTTTGAACTTTTCTAGAGGAACAAAGAAACAAGGAGAAAACCATGGACCCATAAGTGATATATGACTTAGGAACAGATTAAAAATGGTAACAAGGATTAACCAGGAAAAACACAGGGAAAATGAAAGCGACAGAGGTTGTAAATCAATAGATTTTCAAAGGCAAACTAGGGTGAGACTATTTTGAGCACCAACATTGGCTCCGAATCGAGGATGGGCACTCCCTGCGAGTGCCACAAGAAAAAATGTAGACCAAATGCCAAAAATATCCATCGGGTAAAGGATTCAGCTTGCAGATCAGAGAAACAAAGCCATCTTAAAAAACAAATGGAGAAACCAGCAAAAACAGGTCACCAAGGACTAGGATGAACAAAAAAACAAAAAATAGGGAATAAACAACAAACTATACACTGTACAGAAGAGTTTCTTGATCCTATGGAATCAATCCAAGAAATTATTCAAAGCATTAATAAGAAGCTCAAGAAATTCACCATCCAAATCCTTCAAGAAGAAGGTATGTTCACCAATCATGATATCAATGAATAAGGGCCCATCCATAATGAGTCGAACTTGCCATGCTTGCCCTTATCCTCATGTCTGCTATCCCATAACAGCATAAGATCTCCAACATTGAAAGCTCTGGGAGTAACCTTCTTGTCAAATAACTTCTTCAGCTTCTCTCTAAACTTCACATGCCTCTGGTGGGATGCCCTTCTCTCTTCATCAAGCTCAACAATTTGATTAATGCGGGCATCATAAGGACCTATCTCTTGATCTTCCAGTTGTTACATAAATTGATATGAAGACAGTTGCATATGGAGAGGTAGCAGGGCCTGAGTTCCATACACCAACTCAAATGGAGTCTTTCCAGTGACCCTCTTGACAGTGATCTTGTCTTCCCAAATAGCGAACTTCAACTGTTCACCCCACTTTCTCTTGTTTTGCTCCAATGTTCTTCTGATGATCTTCAACAAATTTTTGTTACTAGACTCAACTTGTCCATTTCCCTCGGGATTGTAATTATAGGCATATGTAAGGTTAATCCCATACTCCTCGCACATTTCCACTAAAGGTTTAGCTCTAAAGCTCATGGCATTGTTAGCAATAATCATGACTGGCACCCCAAACTTGTAGATGATGTTGTTCAACACAAAGTCCATGAAAACTTGGTGTGTTGCCTTCTTGGTGGGGATTGTCTCCACCCACTTAGTAAAATAATCAGTTGCTACAAGAATCCACCTATGGCTAGCACTTGAAGGGTCTGAAATCTCCGCAATGAAATCCATTCCCCATTGCTTGAATGGGGCTTCAATTGATATAGGTTGCAAAGGAAGGGAGCCTGAAGCTTTCAGTCTTCTAGAGAAGCATTGGCAACTCTCACATCTTATGACCAACATGGTTACATCCTTGAAAAGAGTTGGCCACCAATAACCAGCCCTTAGGATCTTATGTGTTGTGACTCTTGCAGCAAAATTCCCCCCACAAACTCCTCCGTGGAGATCAACAATTATTTTGGGAGCTTCATCTTCAGTGATGCATCTTAAGAGGACTCCTTCTTGGTTCTTCCATGCCAACCCAAAATTAGTAATGAAATATTTCTGGGAAGCCAACTTAAGAGCTCTTTTCTGGTTCTTATTCAAATGCTCAGGGCATTTTAAGTGTATGAGATAGAACATTACATCCTTGTAACACTAAGAATTTATGAATTTTTCAAAAACAGTTGCCCTTTCCTCTTCAACCTCATTTATCTCAATGGTCTGCAAGTTTCTCTCAGCCATAAGCTTAGCTTGTTTCACGCAGAATTTTTCCGTTCTAGAATAGAGTTACTTCTATCTTTTCATTCTCTTGAGAAACAGATAAGGGTTAGGGCTAGGAGGAATACCTGTGGAGTGTTGGGAAGGTGTGCACGTACCGTAGAGAGATCAGATCGATTGCGAAGAACTCCTTTTTGTCTGGGAAGGACTACCTGTGAATAAGAATGCAAGACCACCAGATTTTAGTTAGACAATAAATGAGGGAACTGCCTTGGGCCCAGGAAATATTAAACTTCCTTTCGAAGGTGGTCATCTCCCTTTCAATACAAATTGATGCAAATGGTAATAAAGAAGCTATTGCAAACTCACGATTTAGGTATCTCGTTACTTAAAAGTAATAGAGACTAGACTACCAATAATAGTATGTCATGCTGTTTGTTTGGTCACTGGTTATTGATACGTTCAGGTCAAGTTACAGGGATAGACCAGGCTGGATCTGAGGTTGTTAGGAGACAAATAGGTGAAAGGATGGTTTTGGGTATAAGTCACAGTGACTGATGCCGGTCACTGGATAACCGACCGTGGTTAGAGAACCGCTACCGGTAGGGGATAACCGACACCGGTAGGGTCAGTAATCTAGGTGCTTCTGGGTAGAGGTTGATTGTAGGGTGATTGTGGGGTTTTTAAGACTGGTGGATGGTTGAGGGGAATAGTGAGATGATGGGGAAGACTCAGAGAGTGATAAAACTATCTTCTAGGCAATACAAGGATGTATGGATGAAGGTTAGGTGCAGGGTGCTGGCAGGTGGTAGATCTAGGAGTGAGCTTATAATTACTATGAATCAAAAGTTCAAGAAATGGTGTTTAGAAACATACAAGACACTACTTACTCATTCTTGATGAAGATTCAGGTCTGAGGAATGCAGTGACGAATGCCAGATTCAGGTGGGATGATCTGACAATCAAAAGTGAGCTGATGAAGCTATCCTCTGACTTTTCTCAATGCTTGGACGAGTGTGAAGGTGATCCAGTTACTCAGTTGCAATCTTGGGCTGACGTCCTTCTCTGCAAACTCTTCTCTTTTCTTCACTTGTCTCTATCTTGCAAATGATCCTTTCTTTTTGGTTGGGGGAGGTCATTTACAGGGAATGATGGTGGTTACGTAACCGAGTCGAGTAGGAACCGATGTCGGTTAAGTCAAAGTGGGCTATTTTTAGTAAAATAGCCAACTTTCCCTCCTTTTCTCCCGAGGGATTAGTTGTGGGCTTGGTCAAGTCATTATTAGGTTCATTTTGGTGTGGGTGAGGAGTAATTAGTCATGGGTGTGGGTGTAGACCAAGTTATAGGTCTTAATTAGGTTAGTTTAGGGTAGGGCTAGGTCATGATGAGGTGGTGAAATGAGGTGGCAGGGTGGAGATGTGATTTATTAATTATATGGTAATTAATAAATAATTAAGTGTGTAAGGTTTACCATGGTTAGGTTGCGAAATGAGATGTGCAGGTACAGGGCGTCATAAGACCCAAATTTGGTGTTACATTTGCCCCTTGTTGTCATGTAGCTTGTCTTGTAAAGCTGCACTGACAATAATAAGAAGTGGTTACTCCCGTTAAGGGTATAGGTAATCCCCCTCAAATCTATCACAGATTGAGGTGACATGAAATTAGGGATAGGGTTGATAAAGGGTGAATGGTGATGAGATGATGGTAAGATGGTGGGGTAAGTTCAAGGAAGCAGACGCACGTTGAAATGCAGTAGTGCGACCAGGGTACATGATTTGAAGAGAAAACAAGAAATTCATAGGCAAAGGTCGATAGTTTATCCAAACAAAGTTGATATAATCCTGGTATCCAAGGCATAGGAAGTAGCTCCAGGGGATATAACGGGTAAGGTACAGGAACGTTTAGGCATGTTCGGCAGTACCAAATGGTTGGTTTGGTTGAGATAAATGTCACGGTCTCGGTCTAGGCAAAGTTGGTCGGCTGATCAATTCAAGTATCCTAATCATGCTAAAACATGAACAGGTGAGCTCGATTGAACAAAAAGCTACATGATGGGTGGAGAGAATCATAATTTGTGGGTCTTGGTCGAGGGACTTAATTGGTGCAGCCTTAGGTCGGGCCGATTGGTTGGTTGGGTCGAGCCGATTGGTTGGTTGCGGCCTTGGGTCGAGGCCGGTTGGTTGGTTGCGGCCTTGGGTCGAGCCGATTCATTGGTTGGCCTTAGGTCAGGCCTTATTGGTTGTGGCCTTGAGTCGGGCCGGTTGGTTGGTTGTTATGGTCTTGGGTCGGGCCGGTTGGTTGGTTGCGGCCTTGGGTCGGGCTGATTGGTTGGTTGCGGCCTTATTGGTTGGTTGTGGCCTTGGGTCAGGCCGGTTGGTTGGTTGTACGGCCTTGGGTCGAGCCGATTCGTTGGTTGTGGCCTTAGGTCAGGCTGATTGGTTGGTTGTAGCCTTGGGTCAGAGCTGATTGGTTGGTTGCGGCCTTGGGTTGCGGCCTTGGGTCGAGCCGATTGGTTGGTTGTGGCCTTAGGTCGGGCCGGGCTGGTAGGTTGCGGCCTTGGATCGGGGCCGATTGGTTGGTTACGGCCTTAGGTCGGGCCGATAGAATGTTTATGGGTCAGGCTGATTGGTTGGTGGCGGCCTTAGGTTGGGCCGATTGATTGGGGGCGGCCTTGGGTCGAGCCGATTGGTTGGTTGCAGCCTTGGGTCGGGCTGATTGAAGTCAAAATAAGGCTATTCAGCAAAGCTGGGGGTAGGTGAGGTGGTGAAAAATGGAGATTGGTGGATAAGGGCGGGAGTTAGGTTAAGTAAGTAGGTAACCGATATCAGTTATTGTGACCGATATCGGTCACAAGACCGATACCGGTCTTCTAGGGCACGCCATAACCGATATCGGTTATAGGTCAAAACCTATAAAAAGAAAAATACGGCATGTCATTTTCACTTTGTGAATTTAAGTGCCAATTTTTTCTTGTCTGAGGTTTGAATTGGTTGGGTTGAGTTTTTGGGCTGAGTTGGCACTAGTTGAGTGGGGGAGTAAGTTATTGGTAGGCCCCAGAGATCAGGAGACAAAATTTGATTGGTTGAGGACCCTGCTGAGGAGATTTGGAGCCATGGCACAGCCTGGAGGAGCAGGAGGTGCTGGAGGAGCTGGACCACTGCCACCTATCCCACCACGACGATGTGTAGTCGTACCGGTAGGCTCTGAACCCCTTTTTGCGTGAAGTTGAAGCATTTAGCTAGGATGTGGGTTTTGGGGTAGGAATCCAAAATTTAATAAAATAATGGATAAATGAAGGTAAATCGTAAAATGGAGTGGGTAGGTATGTTAGGTAGGCCAAAACGGCAGGGTGGGTAAGTTTTTAGGTAATTCTTGTGGGTAGATGGGTAGAAATAGGAAAAAAAGGGGATTTGGGGGCCGTTTTTGGTCCGGCCCCCGAAATCCCACAGTGACCGATGTCGGTCACTAGGCGACTGGCATCGGTCACATGAATAATTGTATATATTTGTGTTTATAGACCGGCGTCAGTCATATGTCGACCGATCGGTACATACAATGTGGTTGGGGACCGATGGTGGTTGAGGGTGACCGGTACCGGTCACCATGGGTAGAAGTTAGGGTTGTGAAATTTGTGGTGTTCGTTTGTTGTAGGCGGGTAGGATAGAGTTTTTTTTGGGGTGAAGGGGGAGAAGGTAGAGTTACTGGTAAAGGTTATTGGGGTGGGGGGTAATCGAGTGGTTGGGGGCCGGTTCGGGTAGGATAGATTAAGTGTTGTGTATGAAGTAGGAGGTGTTAAATTGGCGGGGGGTATGGTTAGAGGGCGAGAGTAGAAGTGGGGTGGTTGGTAGGGTGTGAGATAGGTAAAGGGGATATTGTAGATGTATAGGGTAAGATAGGTGGGTGTAGATGTGTGTATAGAGTCAGGTTGTGGTTGGGTGGGTGAGTGGGTATAGAGGGTTAAGGTAGTTGTTTTGTAAAGGGTAGGCCTGATGGAGTGGGTTGTTTTTGCAGGCACGCCAGCAGCTGACGATGCGGGATCGGATGCCACCTCTACTGGGGCGGATGCGGCCACATGTGACTGTAGCGCAGTGGGCAGTCATGCGAGAGGTTGGACTTGGTGGAGTCTAGAGGTATAGGGCTGTGGATAGGGACCACAGCCTGATGGTTGCCCTCATCGAGAGATGGGATCTGGCAACCAATGTCTTCCATCTCCCTACTGGAGAGATGACAGTCACACTTGAGGATGTGTATCGCATCCTGAGACTTCCGATCATAGGTGAGGTAGTGTTCCAGGTGGATGCCGAGACAGCGATGGATAGCATCCTACAGGTATTCGGGGATGTAGCCCCATTGATTACATATCATAGTGCGAGCATCTGCTACGGTGATATGTATCGCGCGCATAGACAGGAGACACGGCTTGCCGTGCTGATGATGATTGGTATCACCTGCTTCGCCCTTCCTGACTCAGAGGGAGGCCACTTCCCACGGGCTTTGATGGGAGTATTACATGAGATGGTGGAGGAGCACACCTGCTATGCATGGGCACCAGTGTATCTGGTGCAGCTATACAGAGAGCTCTGGGGCTATCGCCGTATGAGGTGATTTGGTATATGTTCGACATTTTTGTTACACTGCTGGGCCTACGAGCATATCATCTGTATACGACCAGTAGGGTTTCCCCAGCAGCCAGGGCCACAGGTAGTGTATAGATATGGATTTTAGAGGTGGTTGGGGGTCGTGGGCCAGCCACGAGCAGTGATTGCAGGGTGAGATGTCACGTATTACAGGCATATGTTAGAGGGCCTGACGGCACTAGATATTATATGGAGGCCATACAGAGGCCATCATCCCCATGGAGGAGCCTGAGCACAGCTGCGATGGATCCAGTACATCTTCTGGATAGCTGGACGGAGACCCGGGGAGTATGAGTGGATTCCCCTAGAGAGGGTACGACGACAGTTGGGCCTATGGCAGGATGAGCCACCTCCCTTCCCACAGTATCGGAGGGAGGATGTAGAGGCACCATTACCTGTACCGTAGCCATGGGACCCAGTCTGGGTAGCAGAGAGACTGGCTGATGATACGGTGGATGATGTTGGGGTGACAGGTTCATTTTTGGTGTGGTGGGCAGGGCAGAGGGTAGTCATGAGAGCACAGCCCGCACAACCAGATTTGGCGGCTGTTATAGCGGAGAGGGACCGTCTCTTGGGCCAGGTGCAGTTATTACAGGGGCAGCTTACTACTACACAGGCACAGATTGGGGTGCTACAGGGGCAGTTAGCCCAAGCACAGGTACAGGCACAGCCTCAGGCACAGGCACAACCACAGGCATAGGCATAGGCACAGCCACAAGCACCGGCACAAGCACAGGCACAGGTACAGGCACCGCCTCAGGCACAGGCAGGTACAGGCACCGCCTCAGGCACAGGGTGTATAGGTAGGTCAGGGGCCACTTTTATTAGGAGCCGGGGGACCAGCCCCACCAGCCATGGTGGCACGGGCCCGATATATGGAGGTGAGAGCGGAGGCCTGATATTATCAGGACGTACTAGATGGTACCGGTGCCGAGTATCAGCCATATGTGGCTCACAGAGCCGAGACATCCCGGAGTCACAGGTCACAGGGGGCCGCAGCCATAGCCGGTGGGTCAGTGACGGGTAGGAGGTGAGATCCGGCACAGGGGCCAGCTGAGAGACGAGCCGAGGGAGGGGGAGAGAGCTGAGTCACCCCAGGAGCAGAGATGGGTTTTTTGTTGATTTGATAGAGGATTTGTTGATAGAGACACCGGTCTGTGAACCGAGTGTGTATATAGAGGCCTGCGTGCCCACATAGGATTTATGTATTCATTGTTGTTGTATAGACCAGCCTGCGAGCCGAGTACATGTTGTATAGTTGATACCGGCCTGCGAGCCGAGTATATTTTTGACATGAGAGACCGGCCTGCGAGCCTGAGTCAAGATTTTGACAGAGACAGCGGCCTGCATGCCGACTTTGTATTTTTAGATCACAGAGGCCCCATGCAGGGTAATTTGTATATTTTGACATTGATTTGATGATGATATATAGATGATTTTGCTCCACATGGTGTGTAAAATTTTTGATTTGATGCATATATTAGAATGTTTCATGTGTTTTGTCGATGGTATTGAAATTTGATGTATATATAGATGATGTTGATGAAGTTTTGCATATGTGTTGATGGTATTCTGATGATAGATATTGATAACTATGTCGTTATGCAGGGAAAAGAGGTGGGTGCCACCAAAAATTTGCAAAAAAAACAAAGAAATGGCCTAGGATAACCAAAGGGAGAGAGGTGACCGATATCGGTTAGGTAACCAATGTCGGTAGTAATGCGACCGATACCGGTTAGGTAACCGATATCGGTTATGCTAAAATGAGCTTTTCTAAAAATAGAAAAGCTTGGGAGGCAACTTAAGTTCTTATTTTTAGAGTCATGCAACAAGTTAAATACGAGAATGCGACGCTGTTGATGGCTTATACAGGTAATTGCATGGGAGAATTGAGTGATAAGGAGGAAAGAGACAGGTAAAGTGATCATGGGCTTAGATTAAGAAGGCAGAAAGGCAAGTTATATTGAAGAGGGTGGTGAACATGGCTGAACAAGGAGAAGCATCCAACGGGCAGAGAGGAGAGGGAAGACAGGTTCCACCTCAAGCTGCTGCATCCCAAGAGGTATAATTTTTGGTTGGAATTCAATTCTTGCATGTTTATGAATAGGATGAGAGAAGGTAAGTGGGTAGAGATGAAAAAGAAAAGGTGATAGGCAAGGGTTTGGGATGGGGTGAGTGTTATGGGGTAGGTAATCAGGGGTTTCGGGTATGTTTGTAGGTACAGAGAGGGGTAAACGAGTGAATAATTATCGTAGGTGGTGTTTTTAAGCAGGGTGTATAGAATTGACAGTGACCGATATCATTTAGAGATAACCGGTATCAGTTAGGTAACCGGTATCGGTTATCTATAACCGATATCGGTTACTGTGTAAAATTCCAGAATGTGATAAAAAACACTTGGGGATTTTATTTATTGATTTGTTGTTTGTTGATTTGATGTATGTAGGCAGAGGCAGGGTTGAGGATGAATGATAGGGTGCCAGCTTTGTTGTCACGGGTCCGAGCGGATGTAACACCAGCTGAGTGGGCATTGATAAACCATGTGGGGTTAAGTGGAATCCACTATTATTCATGAATCACACGCAATCATGCTATGTTGCAGGTGTTGATTGAGAGATGGAATCCAGAAAAGAATACCTTCTATCTGCCAACAGGGGAGATGACAGTGACATTGGAAGATGTGTTCCAAATTTTGAGGCTCCCAATTACAGGAAGACCAGTGTATCAGGCAGGGCCTAACGTGGCGTAGGCAGCGATAACAGCAGTATTTGGTCCAGACTGCACGAGATTTGACACAGCGAGGTTTGACATTCACTTATGGTATAATGTTTGCGGCACACCCTGAGGCAACAAGGTTGGCCAGTGGTATTAATGATAGCGGTGGGGTATTATGCATTACCCAGAGGGCAGATGGGGGAAGATTTCCAAAATCATTGATGTGTATTATTTGGGAAATGATAGAAAGGAGCGTGACTTTCGCATGGGCACCTGCATATCTGGCGGAGCTATACAGGGGTTTATGGGCATACAGGTGAAATCACAGGACTACACTGGATTGTGCATACTTATTACATTGTTGGGCCTATGAGCACATTTTGTGTGTGCGACCAATAGGCCGACCAATCCAGGAAGGAGAGACAGGAGTGCAGAGGTTGGGATTCAGACGATGGGTCCAGACAGAGCAAGAGGCGAGATCCTGAGGCCGTGACAGATGACGTCGAGTATTATAGGTGGATGTGGGAGATGGTGACGATTGCGGATATCTGTTGGAGGCCTTATGGGAACTATATGGTGATGGAGAACATAGCTGAGGATTTGAGGGGTGTAGAGCGATTAAGGTGGATCGCAGGACACAGGCCAGGTGAGTACGAGAGGATTCCTCTAGATCGCGTGTGGCGACAATTTGGATTTGTTCAGGATATACCCATGGCTTATAGACCATACATGAGGATTGATGCTGAGGCATCATTCTCACCTCCCCGGCCGACACCTCCAGAAGGACCAGAAGAGACAGCAGCCGATCGCAGGGTAATGGATGCAGGAGTGACAGAGTCTTATAGATTATGGTGGGTAGCAGAGCTGCGAGGTTCACATGAGAGGGCCGATCATCCTGACATAGCTGTGATTACAGTGGAGAGAGATCACCTGCAGGGTTTAGTTCACCAGCTTCAAACACAGGTGAATGAGACAACGGGATTGTTAGCGGTTCGCAGTCACGAGTGGAGAGACTAGAGGTGAGATTCCTCCATGCGAGAGGGCGTATTCATATGTTACAGGAGAGATTGGTGGATCAGTGGGAGGAACCAATAGCAGTGGCACCTTTGAGGATGGAGAGGCCAGGTGAGCAGCGTCGACGATCACGATCACCACCTGGTTCGGGATGAGGCGCAAGGGTCTAAGTGAATTTCATAGGGGTAGAAGAATAAATAAGGATGCCGACCTGTGCGTCGATGATAGAGAAGATGTATTTGTTTAACATCTAAATAAAACTGAATATGTATGTTGATTTGAGTTTATAATAATAATAAGAATGTTTGTGTTTTGAATGTTTGAATTGATAAAGGACAAAGGTGAGTGTTATCAATATAAATATGCAAAATCATTTATATTTAACAACACATGATAGGTTATGGTAGGGGATGGTCGAGCTAACCTTGGGAGACCCCATGTCTCCTAAGTGCTGCCTACATAGCCCATTGCACAAAGCAAGGAGGGGCCTCAGACCGATGTAGTTCTCCCTTAGGACCAGGGAGAGGTGAATTCAGGGCAATTTGGTTGTGGTTAGGCAATTTGTTGGTTGGTAAAAGTTTGATGTTGGTAGGGTAATGTTGTTGGTGTTGGTAAGGTATTGTTGGTGTTGGTGTAGGTATAGGTGGAGCGAGGTTGAGCTTACCCAAGCATAGGGAATCGTGTCCTGATTAAGGTCAACACATAATCCTAGATTTGGGTAAAAGAGGCAAAAGTGTCCCGTAGTTGAAAAGAGCTAAACAAACCACGTATTATCGTAGGATGAGCTTGAATCCCTAGGTACCTTGCATAGGCGAGAAGTCGATAGGTGAAAAGAGTTGTATAATCACAATATATCGGATATACGTCACGTCCCTTGAGTTTTGTTGCTTTGACGAATGGTGAGGTGTGGTGGATGGTATAGCTGGGGCGCAGAGAACTTGTTATAAAGTGATTATTCTGACGAAAGAGAACCAAACCTAAATAGACAAGTCCATGACTCAAAAGTGCTTTTGAATGCTGCTTTTATTTTTCTGAATATAGACTGATCGATGCGGGAAGTCTATATGGGATATGCATTTTGTTGTTCTTGAGGTCTTCACGAAGCTGATCAATGCGAGAAGCTTCTGATAGAGGCTAACTTTGTATAGCTGTCCTTCAAGGGAGCAGTCTATTTATAGTAGCAGATGCGGCTTTGTACATAGTTGTCCTTCGAGGGAGCAGTCTAGTTTATAGCTTAGAGGTCTAGATGTCCGTTTGGCATGAAGCATCTATTTTTGCAGGAAGTTTGACTCAAGAATATCCCAGAATTGTATAATTGAGAACTTGTTATTTTGATACTTTTAAGTCATGGACCAGACTAAAAAGGGGAAGGCATCTTTAAGAGGAGATGATGACCAAACCACGTGAGCTTGATTCTATTTTGAGATGCATGAAACAAGGTGTATGAGGTGGTAAATGAGCTCAAGGGACGAGCGCAAGGTAGATAAGAAGTGATATAACACTAAATTCAATAGTAGAATGGTCGGAGATGCAAGGCATTAAGGGGTTCAGGCTCAGGTTTACCATTAAGCGAAGCTAAACGGTAAGTGCCTGATCCGTAAGTGTGAGTGATAATGTAAGGCCCAATCCAATTTGGAGCAAATTTTCCACGCTTGCTCTTTTCTAGTTTGGTTACATGTTGATTCTCTTTGAGGACAAGATCACCAATCTTAAAGGTACGCTCATGAAGTCACTTATCATAAGCACGCTTGATGCACTTTTGATAGATTTGAAGGTGGTCAAGAGCTATAAGACGACGCTCGTCAAGAAGCTCCAATTGGGCTAACCGCTCTTGGTGGAAATCATCATTGGTGAGAATATCTTAGAGAGATATTCTTAGGGAGGGGATTTGTATTTCGAGAGGCAAGACAGCCTCGGTACCATATACCAAAGAGAATGGTGTGGCATTAGTGGAGGTACGAATGCTGGTACGATAAGCCCAAAGGGCAAAGGGGATGTGATCAGGCCAATTTTTTCCAGAATCGTTAACGACTTTCATGAGAATTTTGGTTAGGGTTTTGTTAGAAGATTTGGCTTGACCATTTTCTTGTGGATAGTAAGGTGATGAGAAGCTAAGTTTGATACCAAAGTTGTCACAAAGGTCTTGTAACAACTTATTTTTGAAAGATTTTCCATTATCTGTTATCAGGCGATGAGGAACACCAAAACGACAGATAATGTGATGGTTGATGAACTCTACGATTTTTTATTTTTTGGTTGAAATGAGTGGAATGGCCTCCACCCATTTAGTGTAATATTCGGTTGCTGTGATTATCCAACGGTGACGTTGCGAAGAAGGCGGGTGAATCTCACCAATAAGGTCTAAACCCCATTGTGAGAAAGGCCAAAGATCTTGTGCGACCTGTAGCGGGTGGCTAGGAGTATGTTGAAGGTTGGCATGTTGTTGACACATAACACAATGCTTAACATATTCGTAGCAGTTCGTTATTAAGAGTAGGCCAATAATAGCCTAGGCGAAGGATCCGTTTGGCCACGGCAAGGCCACTAAAATGTCCACCACAAATTCTGTCATGGACTTGTTGGATGGTATAGGTGACCTCCGCGCCGAGTTAGACATCGAAGGAGGATGCCATCAAAGCCACGTTTATAGAGGAGTCCCCCCATGATGACATAACGAGAAACACTTTTAAGAAAAGTGCGTTTTCCGTTACTAGTAAGGTCAGGTGGGAGAACAGAGGTTGTAAGGTAGTCATGAAATTGGTGATACCAGGTATCCTGCGAATTAGCAGATACATTATTTACCATACAAACATCCGGGACTGAGTAAGATGGGGCAAAGAGTTGTTGGACCAAGACAAATATGTCAGAGTCAGTTGGTGAGGCAGGAATTTGCGAGGCCAAGCAAGCCATAGTATCCACAAATTTATTAGTTGAGCGGGGAATGGTTTGGATAGAATAATGAGTAAATAAGGTCAAAAGTGAATCCACGTAATGTTTGTACTTTTGAAGTTCCTCATTTTTACATTGGTAGATGCCCGTAACTTGATTGACTACCAATTGAGAGTCGCCGAAAATGTTAATAGACTTTACACCTAAGTGTAATGCAACCTGGAGACCCAAAACAAGGGCCTCGTATTCTGCTGTATTATTAGTGCAGGGGAAATCGAGCCAGAATGAAAGAGGCATAGGTTCAGCATCAAGAGGAATGAGAACAACGCCTGCCCCTCCGCCGCGCTGGCATTTGGATCCATCGAAGAAGAGGGTCATTGGATATGACACCTCACTGAGTGAAAGAGTTGCGATGAGTTCATCAGGGAAAGTAAAATTGGTAAATTGTTCCCCAGGTAAAGGGGCTTCCGCGAGTTGGTCTGCGATAGTTTGTCCTTTGACTGATTTCTGGTGTACAAACTCAAGGTCGAGGTCGGCGAGGAGCATAAGCCATCGGGTGATGCGTTGGTTTAGATGAGGTTTGGCATACATATAATGGATGGGGTCAGCGTTGGTGATGACAAAAGTTTTGTGATTCAGGAGGTAATGTCAGAGTTTGGTGGCCACGAATGATAGGGCTAGGCACAACTTTTCTACATGTGTATACCTAGTCTCGTAATCCACAAGAGTACGGCTTATGTAATAAACGGCTTGTTCTCGATGCTCGGAGTCACGATGTGCGAGCATGGCTCCTACAGCATGGTCGGTGGCAGAAAGGTAAAGGTAGAAAGGGCGATCATCCTGAGGTGGGACAAGCACGGGTGGCTGCAAGAGATAGGCTTTAAGAGCCTCAAAGGCTTGGTGGCACTCTTCGCTCCATTGAAAGACAATGTCCTTTTTAAGGAGATGATGGAAAGGTTGACATCGATCTGAGAGTTGTGAGATGAAACACCGGATAGATTGGAGTTTTCCCTGCAAACTACGTAATTGTTTGAGGTTAGTGGGTGGGGGCATTTCTAGGATAGCTTTGACTTTTGCCGGATCGACCTCAATGCCACGCAAAGAGACGATAAAACCAAGGAGTTTTCCCGAAAGGACACCAAAGACACATTTCTTTGGTTGAAGACGAACACAGTATTGTAACAGGTGATCGAAAATAATGGTTAAAACATCGAGATGTTCACTGCGATGTTTAGATTTGCCAAGAAGATCATCGACATAATCCTCAAGGATAGTGTGCATAATGTCATGAAAAATGTAAGTCATAGCCCGCTGATAGGTCGCACCAGCATTCTTAAGGCCAAACGGCATGACACGATAGCAGAAGGTTCCCCAAGGAGTAATGAAGGTGGTTTTATGTTGATCGGCCGGGGCTACCAAAATTTGATTGTATCCCGAGAAGCCATCCATGAGAGAAAGCATCTCATGGCCCACAGTGAGATCAACAAGTTGATCAATACTAGGTAGGGGGAAGTCATCCTTTGGGCAAGCGAGGTTAAGGTCCCGGAAATCTGTACATATCCGAAGTCCCCCCGTCACTTTAGTGACAGGTACGATGTTAGAAATCCATTGAGGATAGTCAATAGGTAAGATGAAGGAAACAGAAAGGAGTCGTTGAAGCTCTTCTTTGACCAAGAGGGCAATGCGTGGATGCATTTTTCTCAGTTTCTGTTTAACTGGTTTGGAGTCGGGTTTCAGAGTAATGTTATGGACAGCGATGTCAGGATGATTCCTGGCATGTCAGCGTAGGACCAAGCGAAAGCTTGGTTGCGGGCACGGAGGAAGGTAGTGAAGGCAGTTTGTTCTGATGCGTTAAGAGATTGTCTGATCTTCACAATGTGAGGATCGTCCTCTGTGTGGATGTTGATTTCTATAGTCGACTCATTCAACATGGTTTGAGTTTCAGATGGTAAGGCGCGTTGAATATAAGAGTCGTCTGCACCAAGGTAAGTGAGGATGGAGTCGTCATCCTGGCACTCAACAACATTAATTGAAGGTGAGTCTTCTTCGATCATGTCTGGATACAGAAGGGGAAGAGAAGATGGGTCTTCATTATCGCGTTGATAAGTGAGAGGACCCAGGAAGATAGCATTTACGAAAAAAAAAGTTAGGAGGGATAGATTCCGGGTCTATCGACTCTGTGGGTGAAGATGGAAAAATAGGTGATGATGGTTTAGAAGAGGTAATGTCGTTGTCTTCCCGGATACAACTGACATGAGGTTTCTTTGGTGTAAGTGTTTCAGAAAATCCAAGACCACTACGATCTTTGTGTTTGCGTGTAGTCACGGGAATGATTGTATGTCGGCCTTGTTCATAAAGACCGAAACCAAAACCTTTCCAAGCACAGCGAGTCAAGAAGGTGAGGGCGAAACGATGATTTGTTAGATATTGAAAATTGGATTGGAAGGGAACCACACCAAGGGGAGGTTCAGGGGTAACGGAGGATGCGTCGACACCCCCATACGTTAGGTTGGTGCGGCAATTAGGTGGTCCGTAGGAGATCACCTCCCCCACACGACGGTCGTAGGTAGGATGCGCATGTAACTGTCCGTACTCCTGTGGGGTATGGAAAGTGCTAACATTATATAGGTGATACTCCCCCAGCATAAGGTGTTGAAAAACATCTACCAAGGGATCTGAGGTTGGGATGTTGTCCGCGGGGAAGGAAGTGGTATTTACGGTGGCGGTTTCATTGGTTGAAGGTGTAGGTGTGGCTAAGGTGGATGGTTGAGGTGTGGTCGAAGTAGATGGTTGGGTTGGATGAATGGGTGCCTTGACTGGTACAAGCACATCATTAGGGTGATATAACATATTGCAGGTTTTGAAGGGGGGAGCGTCAGCTTTTACGGTGTATGACTTCCCCTCATACTCGAATTTTATGCATCTATGTAAGGTGGAGGGAATGCATCCCATAGCCCGGATCCAAGGGTGGCCTAACAACATGTTGTATTGGAATTCTCCCTCAAGGACATAGAAGAGTTCGGGTAAGGTACGTGGCCCTACACGAATGTTAAGGATCACGGTGCCTAAAGTAGAAGTAATAGCATCATTGAATGAACGCAACATGGTGGGGTTGGCACACATGCAGCTAGAAGGGATATTAATTTGTTGGAAGGCTTTGGAAGAGATGATGTTTAGGCTAGCGCCCCCGTCGATCATAACATGACGTACTCGGATGTCCCGGATGTAAGCTGAGATGAAAAGAGCGGGGTCAGGATCTTCTGCACCAAAGATGACAATTTCTTCTTTGGAGAAACTGACAGCAGCGGCTTGCTGTATAGGGACAGAAGTGGTTGGGGAGGTAGGTTGTTTGGTGAGAGAAGCAACATGGTTGGGTGTTAAGATGGAGGCAACGGGCAAGGTTTCGTTAGGTAGGACCTCTATCCCTTGAAGGATTTCAATGAGAGCTTGTTGATGAGATTCAGAGGTTTGAATGAGATCATACAGTGTCATTTTTACAGGTGATTGGTGAAGCTGTTTGATCATGGTACGATGGGAAACTCCATTAGAGATGGGGTATGCAGGTCCACGAATAACCACTTTAGGTGGTGGTGCGATCGGGATGGCAGACGGAGAAAGAGAGGCCGCAGGTGTGCTTTCTTTAGCTTTCCCATTGTTTTTCTGCCCTCGAGTAGCAATACTAATCATGTTGATCTCGTGAACACGAGAGGAGGAAGATGGCAGGGATAAGTCATTGTCTTCGAGAGGTGGGGTTGCAATAATGATAGATTTTGGTGAGGCGGGGACAGGTGGTATAGGAGAGGGGATTGAAGCTAAAGGTTTCTCCCTTCATAAGTTGTCTTTCTTAACCTTTCTATCTGAGATAGGTGACTGACAGAAGGATGGCTTTCAAAGCTTTGCATCCCTCTACATCATGTCCTGGTGTGCGGTGGTAAGCGTAGATTTTAGACTCATCATAACCTATAGGTCGAGGTTTAGATGGATCATAGGGTCTGAGTGGGGGTAGGGAAATGGTCGCATTCTCCACCAACATATCAAGGATCTTGGCGTAAGATCCTTTGAGTGGGTCAAAGTCAGAGGAAGATGAGGCTATTGATTGGGTGGGTTTTGGTAATGGTTGGGTATGGTTGGTTCGTACGGGTGGTGGTTTAGACAAGGGGTTTTGATAATTGGATTTAACTAAACATGGCTTCTTCGGTGCAGAAGTCATGTTTAGCTGGTTAGATGATGAGGCCACAGATGACGTGGTGGCAGGAAACAACCACGGGGAAAGAGGAGTGACAACAAACAAATCCTTTGATGATGGAGTTTGTTTAGGGTTGGTAGGTGGACAGGATACTTGGGGTGACGGTGTTGATACACCCGTGGATCTCTGTATGGGTGCAGAAGGTGCAGGTCGTTTTAAAGAAAACACAGGAGGTATGATGTATTGAGGCAAGGTGGAGGGGTGAGGTCCCAATATAGAAGGTAGGTGTGACGGTGAGGGTTTTAGTTGTGACAGAGGCATAGATTGGACTTGAGGAGATTGGGTCTGTCTCCTAGGTGGATTGATGGCTTTATTTTTGGATAAATCTAACCGTTTAGGTGGGTGTGTTAGGCTGGGTATTGGTGAAGTCCCAAGCGTAGGGGAAGGTTTGGTTAGGTTAATAGAGGTGGATGAGGTATTCGGTAGAGATGAGGGGGGTGAAGATGAGGACATAGGCATTTTGAGCTTTTGTAAACACCTCGGGTATATGGTAGAGGTGTCTGGATCGGTCATCTGCATTTGAGTAGAGCATGGTGTACTCAAACACTCCCATAGGACTCGTCTATCTTCTAAGGGATGACAATCTTCACGTGTGAAGAAGAAATTTTGTATGGAAGAGAGGTGGGTTGTGATTCCGGTCCACTGTGGGTGTGATACAGGGGGTAAATGAGGCACTGTATCAATGGGTGTTAAGAGGTCAACCGGTCGCTGAAAAGATTTAGGCGATGAAGAACTAATAGGTAGGAGGGCATGTTTGAGGGGATCCGTCATGATTAAGGAGTTTGGTGATGTCGGTTCGAGAGGTTTCTCTTCTAAGGATGACAGAAAAAGTGGCGAGCCTTCTTCTTTTACAGCAAGAGTGATGGAAGGAAATGTTTGGGAAATAGATAAGTTAGATAACATCTGCTCACAGTCTTGCAGGGATGTGGTGTAAGAAGACTCATTCGTGAGAAGAGAACTCTGGGTGGTTAATTCCTTTATGGGTAAAGGAATGGCAAGGTTATCGTCTTGTCTTGATGGTGGTGAAGGGGGTGCGGATCCCTGCGTTAGTGAAGAGGCTTGATTCAGAATTTCCTCGATAGAAGCTTTTGGTTGGGAGTTGAAAACTGCATGGATTTCATGAACACTCTTCTCCTCGGCTAAGGTGTCTTGGTTTATGTTACTGTTAGATGAATGATTTGGGAATGGTTTGTTGAAGATTTTCAAATTTTGATTAGCAGGGGCATTAGGATTATCGAGGGTTATATCCCCTGCATCAACCATTTCCTGCACTATGTTTTTCAACATCTTGCAGTTTTCGTGACTGTGTCCCTTCACGTGGTGGAAGTTACAGAAGTCATTTTCTTTGTACCAAGAAGGTATAGCACGGGTGGAATCAAACCCGGAGTGAGGTTTAACAGGAGGCAAGGTGATAGCTCCTGCTTTGAGCAATTTGTCCAAGATCACACCATAAGTTTCTCCCAAGGGAGTGTAATTGATGGGCTCGGCTTTATACTTATAGGTGGCTTTTGGCGGGGTATTAGACGGTGCTTGGGATTTGACCATCACCGCGTGTACAACTCCTTTTGATTTCGAAGCAGTCGATGCGTGAGAATTGGTGGTGTTGGGTTTGTTGGTGGAGTCTTGGGTTCGGAAATTGGAGTTTTTGTTGTGCAACCTCAATTTCTCCTCCTCTAAGGCTCGAATCTCTAGTTTCCGAGCCATAGTAAAGGCCTCATCAAAGGTGCGGAAAGTTTGAATTTGGAGGGTGGGAGAAATGTGCTTAGCGCAGGCCCGCGTAAAGAGTTCGATGAGTTTGGCCTGAGGTAAGGCATAAGTAAGTTGGTTGATGAGGCCCCGCCATCGTCCAACGAAATCTGCGATAGATTCGTCTTCAAATTGTCAGATGGCATAGAGGTCGGTGATGGATACTTTCTTGGCAATATTGATGGAGAAATGATCCAAGAAAGATTGGGCTAATTGGTTAAAGGAGAAGATTGAGTGCTGGGTTAAAGCACTATACCACTCCAAGGCGGGTCCTGATAAGGACATGGGAAAGGTGCGGAGTAGTAAGGCATCATCATGAGCAATCAGATAGCAGGCATGTCTAAACGATCGCAAGTGTTGTTGAGGATCCTCCTTACTATTGAAGCGAGTGAATTTTGGTAATTCCCATTGAGGAGGATATGAATGAAGGGGGACAGAAGGATGAATAGGCTCCCGAAAAACTTGCTCGTATGTCAGGGTGTTACGGCTTCCTGAAACAGAAGCCTCCAGATTTTGCATCTTGTCCATCATTTGTTTGATTAAATCAGTGGTTGGGTAAGATGATGGTGCGGTTGTTGTAAACGGAGGAGGATAAGAGCCGCTACTAGACAAAGGTGGGGTTAAATATTGATAAGGTATTGATGACGAATGTGTTGAGGCGACCGAATAAGGGTGTCCTATATAAGATGTTGAGGCCACCGGATAAGTTTGTGGAAATGAAAAGGTGGGCGGAGCTTGAGAAGGAAAGCTCGTGTGGATAGGTGGCAGAGAGCAAGTTATGAAAGGGGCAGTGGATGGTAGTGATATGTGGGGCCCCAGATTAACCAAAGGAAAGCCAATCGATGCAGTATGAACTAACGAAGCCACTGTGCTGGGAGACGGAGCTAAGGATGAAGACGGTGAAGCGGAGTTATTAGGTGGGGAAGGAGCTAAATGAGCTGCTATACTAATAGGCATACCAACAAGGAGTTGACCGTTGGGTGTACGGTCAGGGGTATGAGACAAATAATGTTGCACGGCGCTAGGATTAGCATCCAAAAATTTGGCAAAGTCCTTATCTCCTACAGGGATCTTGGGAAAATTACTGGTATCTGTAGGATTCCCCATAGGATGTGAAGGGGGTGATTCAGGAAAAGGCACGGAACATGCATGTGAAACCATGGCTGCGGCTTGTTTCCGGGTTATAACAACCATGGAAAAGGGGAAACAGAAGGGAATTAGTCAATTCGGCACAGAAACAACAACAAAATGTTGGAATTGGTAGGTTGTTGGTTTGTCGAGGAACTGTGAAATACAGTAACCGATATCGGTCTGATAACCGATGTCGGTCAGACTGTAGCTGGCATCGTGAGTTAACCGATGTCGGTAGAATAGGACCGGTGTCGGTCACTGTGAAAGCAAAGAGAAGATGTAAGAAGCTGCTGGTTTGGGATTAACAATGCTTAGTATACCCACCAAACTGTTCTGAAGTGATCACTGAAACAGGGTATGACAGAGAAACAGAACTAAAAACAAGCAAGATGCACAAGCAAATCAAGAGACTAACCCTAGGATTAGTTTTAATTATTGTGGGCTTATGCCTTAGACGCAAGATGATGTCAATCCTAAACAAAATACCTAAGGGAGATGTCAAGTTTGTTTTGGCTTATAAGGTTACCTCAATCGGGTGGAGGAATACCGCGGAAAAGGGGGGATGTTTGAGCTGTTGTGTTGATTATGATGTGATTTGGTATGTGTTGTGCAGTGAAAGTAAGATTAATTTCTTGTCAATACCGTGGATATCACCCCCACGTGTACGACCTGTTACTTAATCTATGTTCACTAGAATTAAAAACAACCAGCAATAATGTAATGCACGTGTTTTAAACCCAAATCGAAAATGATATTCGATGAAACAAAGAAGATGACTTTCACTAATGCAAAGATGAGGAAGAAAGACAAATTCTTTTACCAAAATGACAAAATATCTTGTGAATATTTAGAAGAAGAAAATAGCAAGTGTGCTCCCTATATGAAAGCAAGCAAGAAAGAAAGAAACCCGAGAAGGGTCCCACCGGGCGTGCCAAAATGTTTCACACAGAATGTTTCCATTCTAGAATAGAGTTACTTCTATCTTTTCATTCTCTTGAGAAACAGATAAGGGTTAGGGCTAGGAGGAATACCTGTGGAGTGTTGGGAAGGTGTGCGCATACCGTAGAGAGATCAGATCAATTGTGAAGAACTCCTTTTTGTCTGGGAAGGACTACCTGTGAATAAGAATGCAAGACCACCAGATTTTAGTTAGACAATAAATGAGGGAACTGCCTTGGGCCCAGGAAATATTAAACTTCCTTTCGAAGGTGGTCAGCTCCCTTTCAATACAAATTGATGCAAATGGTAATAAAGAAGCTATTGCGAACTCACGATTTAGGTATCTCGTTACTTAAAAGCAATAGAGACTAGACTACCAATAATAGTATGTCATGCTGTTTGTTTGGTCACTGGTTATTGATACGTTCAGGTCAAGTTACAGGGATAGACTAGGCTGGATCTGAGGTTGTTAGGAGATAAATAGGTGAAAGGATGGTTTTGGGTATAAGTCACAGTGACCGATGCCGGTCACTGGATAACCGACCGCGGTTAGAGAACCGCTACCGGTAGGGGATAACCGACACCGGTAGGGTCAGTAATCTAGGTGCTTCTGGGTAGAGGTTGATTGTAGGGTGATTGTGGGGTTTTTAAGACTGGTGGATGGTTGAGGGGAATAGTGAGATGATGGGGAAGACTCAGAGAGTGATAAAACTATCTTCTGGGCAATACAAGGATGTATGGATGAAGGTTAGGTGTAGGGTGCTAGCAGGTGGTAGATCTAGGAGTGAGCTTATAATTACTATGAATCAAAAGTTCAAGAAATGGTGTTTAGAAACATACAAGACACTACTTACTCGTTCTTGATGAAGATTCAGGTCTGAGGAATGCAGTGACGAATGCCAGATTCAGGTGGGATGATCTGACAATCAAAAGTGAGCTGATGAAGCTATCCTCTGACTTTTCCAATGCTTGGACGAGTGTGAAGGTGATCCAGTTACTCAGTTGCAATCTTGGGCTCGACGTCCTTCTCTACCAACTCTTCTCTTTTCTTCACTTGTCTCTGTCTTGCAAATGAATTCTCGGATCCTTTCTTTTTGGTTAGGGGAGGTCATTTACAGGGAACCGATGGCGGTTATGTAACCGACGGTGGTCGAGTAGGAACCGATGTCGGTTAGGTCAAAGTGGGCTATTTTTAGTAAAATAGCCAACTTTCCCTCCTTTTCTCCCGAGGGATTAGTTGTGGGCTTGGTCAAGTCATTATTAGGTTCGTTTTGGTGCGGGTGAGGAGTAATTAGTCATGGGTGTGGGTGTAGACCAAGTTATAGGTCTTAATTAGGTTAGTTTAGGGTTAGGGCTAGGTCATGATGAGGTGGTGAAATGAGGTGGCAGGTTTGGAGATGTGGATTTATTAATTATAAGGTAATTAATAAATAATTGTGTAAGGTTTAGGTGGTGAGGTTAGGTTGTGAAATGAGATGCGGGGTAAAGGGTTTCGTCAGACACAAATTTGGTGTCTACATAGCTAACCCCAAACCTCTGACCAAATTCGTGGTTTGGATTTCCATATCATACTCTTGCAACTTGATCACCCATCTACATCTTCTACTTGAGACTTCCATCTCTGACAAGATGTCTTTTACCATGGTATGGGGAACATAAGCAACAACTTTTGAACTTAAAATATAAGGCCTGAAAACCTTTTTTGCTTTGACCAAGGAAAATGCCTTCTTTTCCATGATGGTGTAATTTAATTCTACCCCTTGTAGTGCCTTACTAAAAAAGGAAATTGGCCTGTCAGCACCTTCATTATCCTTCTGCAATAGGATAGAAGCAATAGTTTTTCTAAAGCAAAGGAAAACAACTAGAAAGGTTTCTTATAATCTGGGGCTGCCAAAAAAGGGGCATGCTTCAATGCCTCTTTGATTCTATTGAAAGCTTGGATGGCAGACTCTTCCCATTTGATGATCTAATCCTTCTTCAACACAGAAGTGATTGGGATAGTCAACTCAAAAAAGTTTGATATAAACCTTCTAATGAATTTTATCTACCTGAAGAAGGATTGAATTCCTTTCTTGGTTATTGGAATTGGGACCTTGCTGATGGCTTCCACTCTTTTTGGATCAATCATCACTCCTTGTGACAAATGTTACCAAGCAATTTGGCCTTCTGCACTCCAAAATGGCATTTCTTTGGATTGAGTGAAATTCCATGCTCTCTACATCTTATCAGCATCTTCTCCAAGTGCAACAGTTGATCGCCTCTCTTTCTAGAAAATATAGTTACATCATCCTAATAAACTGTAATAAAATTGTTGATGTAACCAACAAAAGCAACATCCATAGCTCTTTGAAAGGTGGCTCCAACATTCATCAGACCAAAGGGCATCCTAACATAGACATATGTACCTCAAGGAGTAGTAAAGGTTGTCTTGATCCTTTTTGATTCCTTCACCACAACTTGGTTATAACCAGAGAAACCATCCAATGTGGAAAGCAACTCAGAATCAGTTACTAACTACAACATGTGTTCCATGTTAGGGAAAGGGTAATTATCCTTCATTGAAGCTCTATTCAAATTCCTGAAGTCCACACATAACCTGATGTCACCATTCTTCTTTCTGACTGGTACTAGGTTGGAAACCCAAGAGGAATACCTTGTGGGCTAGATAATCCTTCCATCTCTTAGCTTCTTTAGTTCTTCTTGCATCTTGAGGGATAAGAGTGGATTGATGGGCCTTTGTTTCTACCTGAATGGCTTTGCATTAGATTCTAAGGGAATCTCATGCTGAAATAGGTCCTCTCTGTATGCTTTTAGTTCAGAATAGGTCCAAACCATTCAATCTTGGTATTTTTTCAACAATTGGATGTATGACTACTCCTCCTTGCTGAGGTTGCCGCCTAACCAAATTTTCCTTGGCTTTTCCTTTGTGCCAAGATCATGCTCCTCAATATCCCTTGATGATTTCATGCACTTGTTAACAATGCAATCAACATTATCAAAATTGGACTCAAGAGCAACCAACTCTCTAGGAATGGTATTGGTTTTTAGCTGGATGATGCCCTTGCCAAAAAAAGTTTCTTTTCCTTTTGTTGTGCATACCATTGGCTCTAAATCAATGTATTGATAAAAAAACTCTCCCATATTCTATAGAAATCTTCTGATCTGAGCATCATCATCAAATATCTACCAATGCTTAATGTTATCAGGGATAGAAGGTCTTGTCAATACCTCAACCTCATACTCACAATATAGGGACATTGTACAATTGTCAAACTGAGACCCCGACACTGCAAGCCTATTTGCCAAGTTGTTGAATTTCCTATCATGATGCACAATGTTGAATGAATCAAACATCTCAATGAAATCCCAAACTGCATGTTTGTACTGCTTCATTCGCTGATTCTTTGTGACATACAATTTTTTGATTTGTTTTACAATTAGTTCTGAGTCTCCTTTGACAATGATGTCCTTGACCCCATACTTCCAGGAAATTCTTAAACCCAACAACAATGCCTCATACTCAACAATGTTGTTGGTGCACTCAAAATTGAGTTTGAAGGAGAAAACAAAATTTTCCTAACCAGGAGACAGTAGAACAACACCAGCACCATTCCCAAACTTGGAGCAAGCTCCATCAAACAACATAGTCCAAGGAGAGCCTATCTGTTCAAGACACCCACATTCTTCAATTTTGTGCTCCTTCCCATCAACAAATGCCACAAAGTTATCCACATCAACACTTGTGTACAATACCTCATAGGATGCATTGTTGGGATCCTCAATAAGATGCAACATTTTATTTTTCCCATACAACCTGACAAGGTTTCCCTCAATTGGAATGGTGGCATAAGACATGTCCATTTGGACACTCCCACCAACACTTGCGGCCCATTTTATTGATAGCAACATACCCCACTTGGTTGGGCAATCAACTATGACAACATCACGTTTTAAATTTTTACCTGGGTAGGCTACAAGTTGTACCACTAGACCCTTCACACATCCCACTACTGACACCTCTCTGGAGTCCATAGTAGTACACTTCCCATAGGCTAATGTCACTTTGATGTCTAGCTCATTCATGATTTCCAAAGGCATGACATTGCTTGATGCCCCTAAGTCAAACATGAAGTTATTCAACAGTCTTTCCTTGATGATCAAAGTGGTGAAGAATGGATCCACATTCATCTGAGAGTCCACCAAGGATGTCCCCAAGTAGACCTTAGGTGGTTCATCTAGCTCTTCTGATGCTGGGGGTGCTTCTGGTTCTTCAATGATAGGTGGGATCTCCACAATGTTTATGTTTCTGCCCAGGGAAGTCTTCTCTTCTTTCAACCCCAAGTATTCAAATGCTCTCTTTTTGTGCTCAGGGATCCTGAGCAGCTCAACAATTGGAACAGAGAGTTTGATTTGACTTAAGACTTGGGCAATATCATATGGGGCATTTCTTAGCAAGGCAGCGCTGGAAGGGAAGAAAATACACTCATTAGGTGGTGTAGGATTTTTGACAACTTGGGCATGGGGAGGGGTGTGATTTTTGTTTGGAACTGCAGGGTTTTTAGCAGGTGCATTTTTCCTAGGAGCCTCTTTAGGAAGGTTTGAAAGTAAGGGATATTTTGGCTTGGCTTAAGGCCCTACCCCTTTGACATCCTTACTTCTTGTATTATATTCCTTCTCTTGAGCCCTAATAACATTCATTAGTAACTGTCTATCCTCCTCAGAGGGGATGCCTCCATCACACTTCTTTATCATTAAAGTCCTTAAATATTCAAAGTCATTATTGGGAAATTCAAAAGCTTGTACAGTATCTACTTCTAAAGTATGAGATAGAGAAAGAATGGGTACCCTATGAATGCAGTCCCAAAAGGTGGTAGAAGTCCAGGCACTTATCACCTCAGTCAAAGTTTCCCCTTGTTGTGAGTTTGTGGAGCAACCCATCATGCAAACATCATCATCATTATCATCAGCTTCTTCTTCTTGTTGATCTTCTTCACAAGGAGCATGGGGCATGAAACATCTATCACACCAATCAATGACATCTGTCTCCTCTAATAAAGCAACTCTAGCAGCCAAAGGATCAGGTAACATTCTATTTTCTCTGCTCTTGGGATTGCTTGTTTCCAAATCCAATAGGTCCTTTACCTCTATCATTAGTTCTTTGGTGATTCGTGAACCTGTCTTGGCCTTGCTGATTTTGTTGACCTTGTGAGCTCTGCCCAATTCCTTTCTCAGCTCGGAAATTTCTTTGACATCCCCTGCCAAAGTCTTCATAACTTCTTCCAAATCAGCAGCCTTGCTTGTTTGGGGCTTTTCTGGGTTAACCATCTTTACACCTTCTCTCTTTGGAGGCTTTCTAATTGCCTTGATATTATTTTATATTTTCAAAGCAATGGTGAAGGCTTGCCTCAAATTTTTGGGGTTTTTGTCTCTTAAATAATATGCAACCTTTTTATCAAATGCATCAGTATATTTGATCAAACATGACTCAGCACATGGCCTTATTCTAACAGGTAATCTTCTTAAGGTCTTATTAAACCTTGTGTTGAAATCATGTACTGACTCATTAGGGTTCTTTTTGATATTTTCAAATTCTGTCAAAAGAAACCTAGGGTCAGTCCTATCACCATACTGCAGTTTGAATGCATTACTCATCTTAGTCTAGGAATCAATAGAGTTATCTGGCAATGCTTTATACCAGTCCTTAACATCCTCTTACAAGGTATGGATAAATAGCTTGATATACACATATTCATGTTCAATCTAAAATTCTTCCATCATAATGATAAAAAGCTTTAGATGCTGATCACCATTAATAACATTATTTCCCTAGAATTTTGGCATTCTGTTCCTTACATCTTGAGGCACTGCATTTGGATAACCAGCCATTCCCTATAAAATTTATAGGCCCAAAGGTGTTTACAACAAAATGGGGGTCAGGGTTGAGCCATATTGATTTGAGGAGGTGACCTTGGAGGGGTGACAAATTGACAGGGGGCAGAGGGTTCTTGGAACACAGGAGTATAATTTTCAAAATGGATACCCCCCAAAGGCCTTGTTTCTTGGAGATCTCTATCAACCTCAAAAAAGACAGGAGCAGAGTGTGAAGCAAACCTTTCAAAGTCAAAAGAAGGCCCCTCTCCCAGTTGGAGAATTTAATTCCACAAAGAGGCTACCTGATTCAAAGTCACTAGAATGGTAGTCTTCATTTGATAGGCTGTTCACTTTCATCAATGGAGATCCCTCTTCTTGTCTATTGATCTCCAATAGCTCTCTAGGACTTTTCTTCCTGAATCTATGATTTTTATTTTCCCATCTCTGGAAACAATGTCCTAGTAGGATCCCTAGCAAAGAAAGATCTTCTTCCTTCCAGATTTGCAAATATTAGTAACAAACTTGACTTTGACAGAGTTTTAAGACATTGGTACTTATTAAGAAAATTGGATCAACAGGGAGTCACCACTAAGGATTTCCACCTTGGTTGTGCTTATGCACTAAAATAGGATCTGTCAAAGGTCTGTCAATGCAAGAAACTGGAAATGGAAATATTCTGACCCTTCTTCACTAAGATGTATCAAATGAAAGCTACTGCATTAGGTGTGGAAAATGAAAAACTACACACAAAACTTGGAGTATACAAGAAGTGTTTTACCAGGTTCTTGATTTTGAACTAAGAGTCCCTAGCAATGGCACCACTGATGTTGGTGTTGTAGATGGGCTAGAATAGATATGTAATTGGATGAATCAGAAAATAGTCTCAAGATTCTCGAAATGTAAATCAGGTCCCCAGCAATGGTGCCACTGATGTTGGTACCAAAGTTTGTTCTCCTTTTTAAGCCAAGTAGCAACAGCTGATTCAACATGGAGCTTAGAGGCAAACCAGATCATAAATATATGTCATTTTGTAGCTGGGGAGGAGATCTAGACTGTCCCTTTGTTACTTGGATTTGTGGAGAGATGGGTAGCACCTTAAAAGGATATGATCTTATCCTAACTATTTTAGGTTGTGCCTTTCAACCAAGGTAAGAGAACCTATTTTGTAACCTCTGTTATTTGAAAGGAGATACAGGTACCCTTATTTTGCATAAATTTTGTAGAGAAGACCTTGGGAAAATATGATCAACACACCATATCTGACTCTCATGAGTTGTCACTTCCAGATTATGGAGATACTTTCACAACAAGGCAAAGGTTACTAAAGACATTTGAGACCTTGATCTATCCTGCATACTTTGGAAAATAGATTTTGGTCTTGTGTGGGTATATAAAGCAGAATAGGGGTAGTGTGGATGGGATTGGATGTTTTTAAATAGATTTTGGTGGGAGGGGAGACATGATGAAGTTGACTCACCAGATCCTTGAGAGCTTATGAAAAATGGAGGGATTTCAGCCAACAAAATGCCACAAAAGTTAGAAATGTCTCTTCAACTAGAATATGTGCCTAAATGGAGGCCCAAATTAGCACTCTTTCACATAGAACAACCTATGGGATTCTATCATGAATGCTTGAGGTCAGATTCTGAAAACCCAATCAAGCACTAATATTCAAATCAAACCACGCCTAAGGTACACCTAGAGGCTTACAGATAATCTTTGTTAACAAAATGAAAGAAAAGTGATTTTAAATCATTTATCTCACTCCCAGATGAAAGTTATTCTGAGGAATGAAATTACAGATGCCACTAAAACTATCATAAGGATTAAGACCTATGTAATTGGACTGGATTTTGATACAAGATTGCAATAGAAACAAGAAAAACTACTTGTATGCATTCAGAGATGAAATAAATACAATTTACTCAACATTAACACAGAATAACTCAAGTTTGATCAAATTTATCATCAAGGGAAAGTTTCCAGAACAATCTCAAATATTGTTAATGGTTGTACACTTGCAACCATCTTGACACGATTGAATCTGATACAAAGAGAGATATACAAGCTTCTTAGATGGCTTCTCAAAAGGGATGGGCTCTTTCAAGCTTTTTCTGCTAGAAAAAATCAGCTTTATGATTTTCCAAAAAAACTCCCAACCATTTGCACGAAAAATTTGTGCCATTTATAACATTTACAACAGAGCCCCTTCTCCCCAAAAGACAAAAACATTTAATGCACCAGTGTTCACCATGATTCTTTCGTGATTCTTGAGAATCAAATTTGTAAAAAGTCTTCAGGTGCTCGAGGGGGTAAATTTCATTGAATCCCTCCCGCATTCAACTCCTTTCTCTGGTAGATCACTCTTTCTTCAATTTTCAAACCACTTCCATCCTTAATCTTTCAAATCTAGCTCCTTACATGCTTGGGAGAAGAAAAATAGAAAATCCGATCGGGCACAAAAGTCAAACCATTTTAATGGTGAAAGACACCTTCCAGATCTTCCCACCAAACTTCAGATATCAACATTAACTTCCTTCTTTGTTTGGCGTGTAGAAAAAACCAAGAAATCATGGAAACTCGCACTTCCAAACGTGTTTCAGAGAAATGGGGGAAAATCAGATTTAGACTCACAGGTGTCATTGATCTTTGCTTTTGAATTTGGGCCATCCACATGGTAGATTCAAAATTTAGAAACGGACCCGAGAGCTTCCCTTGAACATTTTAACAACTTTTGGAGAAAATGGAAAAATTTCATATTTTGCCCCACATCTCCGTCCTTGGGAAACGATCCTAACACAGTGTCCTAAGGTGGGCCCCAACAGAACTGTGGCCAAATTTTGACCATTTCACTCCCCTTTTGGAAAAGGTAAAATTTTCCAAGTTTTCCCTGCACCTCCACCCTTGAAAAATGGGCCTGACACGTGTCCAAATGTGATTGCAGTGGAACCGTGCTTCCCTTTTTACTTTTGACCCACTTTTTTCCCAAAAGGAAATTTTTCCAAATTTCCCCCGAAAGTCCACACCCCTGCTATTGACCGGAGTAAGCTTTGACCCTTCCTTTATCGGGCTTGTGGGCCATTTTGATGTTTTTATCCATTTGCATGTTCAAGGTAAAAAAATCTAAATTGCCCCCGATGGTCCACCTCCCCTCCCCTTTGACTTTTCAACCTGGCACATGTCATCACGGCGTACCTTGAGATGGTCCCAAAAATTTGATACTTTGAATGAGCGCGGGCTCGCCATGTGTCCTACTCTGGCTAAGTTTATTTGAATGCTTGAAGCTCAGTGGAAGGTGCCACATGTCATGCTTCAGGCAGTCTCCTTTCGCTGTTGAAAATTCTAAGTAAAATACAAAGTGAGCAGAGCTTCCACGTGTAATCCTAGTGCTTCTTTAAAATGAAACTCAAGGGTCAGCCCCTGAACATGCATGGTTCCTCCACGTGTCCCAAACCCTTTGAAAAAAAAAAGAATAAGTTGGGAAGACCCAATGGAAGCCTCCATGTGTCTCCATGGTGGTATTTCAAAATGGTCCCCAGTGGAAACCCTGAATGAGCGTGATCTTGCCACTTGTCCTCTTGAGGGGTTGATACCTTTCCCTTCCCCTTAAATTTTCTCTAATAAAAGCCTGGTGGGGCCGCGGGGTGAGTCCAAATTTTTTTCTAAAGTAGCAAAAAAATAGAACAAGTTCAAAAACAAACCTGACGTGCCCCATCAGATCAGAAGAATCCAATGAGAAAGCACCAAATGAGAACCAATCAGAATTGAGTAGAGCCTCGGGACTAATTTTGCCTTTTTGCCAAAAATGCAAAAAGCAATAAGTTAAAGCATTTCACCCACTGTCCCCTGACCAACCAAAAGAAGCAACATCCCCTGTTGATGCAAAGATGTAAATTTGACCAGAGAGAAAATGCCCGTCAAACCATAAAATACAGAAAAATGATCATTCGAGCCAGAAAATAAAAATTTCTTCAAGGATAGAGAATTTAGAAATGTTTACAAGGCTCAAATATGTTTCTCAGAGATACATCCATTCATTTTCTTCAAGTATTTAGGGTAGAAACGACAAGGAAGACAAATTCCAATTGTGGAGATCAAAAAAATATAATAAAACCCGAGTTTTTTGGATCTCTTCCAGAGGAACAAAGAAAAAAGGAGAAAACCATGGACCCATAAGTGATATACGGCTCAGGAACAGATTAAAAATGGTAACAAGGATTAAGCCAAGCACAACACGGGGAAAAGGAAAGTAAACAGAACAAGTACAATCAGATATATTTTTGGATCCAACATTGGGTATACAAGACTAGTTGGAAGCACCAACATGTATTTGACGGCCATTTTGAGCCTAATATTTATCGTCAATGAGCTGTGAGCCTGAATCTCAAGAGAATGTCAAATTTGGACTCCCCTAAATACTCAAATTGCCGAGTAGGTTGGCTAAAAATAATTTTGAGGTATATATGTGGAAGTAAAAATTATGGAATATTTTATTCAACATTAGACCAATTTTAAACATCCATAGGCTATTTAGATAGCTGACAATGTCGGCATTATGAGTATAACAAGAAAAGTACATCTGGCTATGTTTTTCAGTCCCTCCCTTGGAAAAGTGGTAGTTCCCCTCATGGGAGATCAAAGTAATTTACAACTTTCATGTCACTCTTTCTTCAGCTATATAAATACAGATAGCCATGTCCCCATTTACCTCATACACCTGCTAAGGATGACGGTTGCATGTTTGGATGATGGAGCCACATAATGTTTTTATTTTAGGCAGAATTGTGTGATTGAAGCTAAATCCGATGTTGGGTAGGTGACAATGAGGGGTCAGTTAATGTATATATGTCTAAAAGTCATGTTATTGCACAAGAGGAGTAAACATATAGACACGAGATAACATTTTAATCTACCTTGATTAAACAAGTGTTGAAATGGTCTGAAAATTTTTTAAAAAGAATATCCTTTGCAAATGAAAGTATTTTCCAAATCCGTTGGGAAAAAATCTATAAGTCCCAAATATTTGATAAAAAAAAAATTGGTTTTAGAGTTTTTTATCTTTCAAGAGTTTAATGGCATGCGAGTCTTTAAAATTTTATTTTCTAAATTTCCAAAGTCCAAAACCCTAAAAGTTTGAAATTTTTAGACTTTTAGGCTTTCAGGTTTTTTTTAACGATTGACAATTTTTTAACCCGGGCGAAGTCTGAAACTCATAAAGTCCAAAATTTCAAAATTCAGGTTTTTGGGTTTCAGAGTCCCAAGTTATAGTTTTTGGAAAAATATCTTTTAGTTTTCGAAGTCTGAAAACCCGAAAGTCTGAAATTTCAAACTTTCAGGCTTTCAGGTTTTGGAACTTTAGTTCGCACTTTTGGTAAATCTCTTTTGGACTTCTAAAGTCTGAAAGTCCAAAATTTCAAAATTTCAGGCTTTCAAGTTTCAAAACTCTTCCATCACCATTTCACAATTTTCACCTATTGATCTCCGACGTCTGAAACCCCGAAATTCCAAAATTTTAGAATTTTGGGCTTTCGGGTTTCAGACTTTTGGAACCCTTCTCGCATTTAATTCCGTACCTACTTCCGTACGGATCAAAATTTAGTCATTAATGTCAGGTTTTTCTATTTAAACTCGCATTTTCACCTGAAACTTGCTCTGATGATATGGGTTTTTAATATTTTATACTTTTTGACGTCATTCTCGAGGTATTTTATTTTGGTTATTTTCTTTTTGGTTTAAGATCTTTTGTTTTTGTTTTCTCCTCGTTTGTTTTTCTTTGTTCTCCTCTGTATGCCTTGGAAAAATGAAGATATCCTTGCCCTCCATGTTCCCTTTGATTGTATTTTTGATCCTAAAGATTCTGCGGTCAAATTTTCTACAAGCATTCAGGAGGGATCTCATCACAGTCTTCATTCTCCTAAGCATTCAAAATATGCTCTTTTGGCACTTTTCATTTTTTGGAGTTCAAAGGATTTTATTTTTGGGATTCAGGGATTTGAATGATTGGAATTTCTTGGTTCTTGGGAATTGTGCCTATCTTCATTTTAGAATTCTCCAATTTGGATGTTTAGATGTTTGCAATTTTGATTTTCAGAGGTTTGCTTTTTGGGTTTTCAGAACTCTCATTTTCAGAACTTCAGACTTCTCCAATTTCGGGTTTTCAGAGGTTAAGGTTTTCGGAACTTTGGAGCTTTTCTTTTTCAGGATTTCATACTTCTTTGTTTCGGAAGTCCTCCTTTCATATTTTTAGAGATTGTAGTCTTTTGGGTTTTCAGAAGTTAAGGGTTTTTAGGTTTCTCTTCTTCGGCATTCAAAAAGTCACAGGATTTCAGAATTCAAAACCTGATGTCTACTTCTATATCCAAGGGTAAAAAAAATGAAATATTCATTCCTTGGAGTTTCCCCTCACTCTTGTTTTTCTTCAGACTTGGGAAACATAGGAGACACTGACTTGGGGCAAATTGATTTTATCGATTTCTGGGAAAGGGTGAAGGCCCTAAATAAGAAACCATGGATACAATCCATATATGACAGTGGGCTTGTTCTTGCTACCAGTTTTCCCACATCCATGCATTTCCTGGAATTCATTTTAGCTGCAAAAACCCACTTTGACAAAGAATATATGGTGGTTAAAGATGATAATGATAAGGTGGTAATCCATTTGGACCTAGACTTCTTCGAAGATATGCTCAAACTCCCTGATGTTTAAGATTACACCACAATTTTTCCAAATTCAGTGGTGGAACATTGGGACAAGGAGGTGGAGTTGTGCACGAAAGTCATGATGAAAAGCTATCTAGCCAAGAGTGTTGCCAAATTACCAAAGACCATGTATTGGTCAGACTTCATTCAGGAGGTCAACAACATCATAGTGTTATTAAGCAGAGTTTCAGGTCTTCCCTCTGCGAAGGAATTCCAAGAATGAATGTTCTTATATATCGCTACCATCAAGAAAAATAAGGAATTTATTAGATGGGGGGAGCATATCAGTAACTCCATTTGCTATCAGTTGAGTAAAGTGTTGTCCATAAAGAGTTTCTATATGACATCCTTTTTGATTTATACCGCCGCTGCTATGGGAGACTTCACCGGGTTGAATACTAAGGGTATTCGAAGCACCTCCCAAATCTATGATTTCTATCCATAGCTTACACTGGATGAGGGAACTAGGCACTTCCATAGAATTAACGATGCTTTCTTTATGGTTATCCTCTATCACTTCGATAAGGAGTTGTAAAATTGAAGGATTTCTAATGAAGCCTTCAAGGAAGTTCGTGAGCGGGGAGATATCTACCTACAGTTTCCCACGTTTACTTACATTCATATTCTTAGCTTCATAGGTGCTCCCAACAAGCTTCCAAGATTTCCCACCAACAAATGGGTTCTACTAGAGTTGGTTTGGTAATTATCAGATTACCACTACATTCAAAACAAAAGACACAAAGTGGGGATGTAATTCCCTATTTCAATTGGTAGATGCACTTTCCCAAACATTTACAAGGCTAAGAATGTGGATGCAGAAATGGCAAAGGTAACCTTGCGGACTTTCCATCCATCGACAAATTTTTATTATTGGGGTAAATTCACTGAAATAGGTCGGTCTAGTTCCCATGTGCCCCAGTTGGAAGATATCTGGATTCATTTTCAGGATGAATACATCATTTAACAAAGGGATTATAAGAGGTTAACCTTAGATGAGGTTTGACAATTTGGAATAGCGGATGTTCCAAATGATATGCAAGATGATGATGAGGTTTTGGATATAACCTATAAAAATGATAACATTGTCAATCAACCATTACCATGGATTGATTGGTATGTGGAACAATGTTGCAGAGAACCTACAGTTGGTTGGCTACCTTGGTAATCTCACCCAAGGGGTTAGAGAAACCTAAAAATACATAAACCCCAACAACCATGAGCCAATCAACACCCACAAATGGAAAAAGGTCCATCCAAAGGGCCCATAATCTCCCTACAAATATTTCATTTGTAGTGGGCAACTCATCTCTCTCCAAAGCTTCTGCTTCCAAAGTCATGCCTTCTACAACACCCGTATCAGAAATAGTCGAAGTCAGTGATTCTCCAAGAATCTCACAAGATCCATCATCTCTTCTTCCTCCTCCATTATCACTTCTTACATCAGTTCCTTCCATTTCCAAAAACAATTCTTCTTTTCCATCTCCTTTTATGGCCCAAGTGTTCTCATCCCTTCCAGTTCTCTCAGCTGGAGAAACCATTGGGTTACCCATTTCTACTTCAGTTCCCCTAACACTTCCATTTGCTTCCATATCATCTCCTAGTATTATTGTATCGACTCCTATGGTCGTCCTCACATCCACCACATCCATCATTACTACTTCCATTCAGATGCCAACTAATGTTACTAGTGTTCTTGTCATGACTAATGTTATAGGAATTCAATCTATTGTTCCCTCCTCATCAGCATTAGCCATCCCAGAATGGTTGTTTCAACAGAATCCAATGTAGAAAAATAAGGTGCCTCTAGGGGATGTCATAGATCTGAGCATATTGGAGCATACACCAAAGAGACAGGCCAAGAGGCCAAATATTGTTTCTATCCTGACAATGAATTCATCTGGGGAGCGAATTATAGAGGTTACTACTCCCATTGAGGGAAAAACCAAAGAAACCATTACAACTACAAATTATTGAGTCTCTAAAATTTCACTGGGAAAATCCACTCACGAAGGATCCAAACAAGATGTGCACACTACTCTCAGGGCTATGCTAGAAAAATATGACAAAGATAAGGCTACAAAAGATGAGCTCAAACTCAAGGTTGAACAACTCACTTCATTGTTACGCAACATAACCCAGCCAACTCCATCTACCAAAGTCTCAACTACTTCGGCCATGAAAGTTTCTTCTACCATCGATGACCATTTACTATCATGAGCTTGAGAAGCTAGGCCAAAAAGGGAGAATCGGTAAATGGATGGATGGAGTGTATACTGCAAGAAGCTAATCATTTAATCAAAGAAGTTGTTGAGATATTTAATTATTTGCAGGTTTAAAGAGTGGCTATCTGCAAAATGGATGAAGCTTTTTCTGAGGACAATAATGTAGTGCCTCGTTTGACGGTCAATTCTCACTTCGGTGATCCTATTTCTAGGCACCGAACATTTGTACTAGCTTCCACTAGTCGTTAGTTGGCTTCGACCTTGTCACAGAGAAGGATTAACATCCTTCCTCCCCATCTTGTCTTCCTGTATCCTTGTCGGTGCTTCTTGTGAAGGGCCTTCTGCAGTACCTTATTTGATTACCTTGTTAAAGGCATATCATGTTCTATGTTTTGTCATTCTAGATTGTCCGCCCTTATTAATATGATTAATAATTTTTTTTAAAGTTATAAAATAATAATATTATTATTATTTTAGTTTTTTTTTTTATTGGAAAATAGTTTTTTGAAAGGGGACTATACCCTTCAGAACAAAAGAAGGCCTGAGAGCCGGAATAAGAGTGAGAAACAGAGAGAATGGATCAAGATCCAAGTGCTACAATGAAGCTAGAATTTTTTTTTATTTTATTATTATTTCAGTTGTTGATTAACGATTATTTTATTTTGTGTCCATTTTAATTAATAATATTATTAATTACATTTAAGTTATTTTATTTTTTTATTGACCTGCTCTCGAGAGACCGATCTCCTGATTCACATAAGAGGAGGAGCTTGTTTGTGGATGATGCCATTTCTTAAGAATTGGTGTTCATGCCTAGCGTTTAATGTTTTCCCCTTGGCCGACTAGGGCGTCCAGTGCATGATTTATATTTAAAACATTTTTTTGATAAAACATGCTTGTTCTTTTCTTGTTTGTGTGGAGGCATCCACCCATCCCACCATCTTATTCATCCATGCCTGGCTGTATACACTTGTGTTAATTTTTTTAATTACCTAGTCATTAGTGATATGCATTTGGAGGTTGTACACCTGCCATCTCCATCTAATCCTTCTTTAAGGAAAAACCTATTGGCTGCACATTTATTTTAAATAAATTTTGATTTGAAAATATTCTTGGGGGTCAGTTCTTCTATTTTTTCAAGTTGATTGGGGGATTAGTGAAATCTACCCAATCAAGTTGTTTTGTGACGCTTCTCCCATTTATGCACCTTTTGTAACTTCATGCTTAGCCCACGATCTGGGGTAGCTCTAGGATGATTTTATCTTTGAAAGTGCGATTGGTTACACTTCTTTCTCTGACATTTTTGAACTGCAGTAAGCCACTCTTGGTAACTAGTTGCATTATTGCTCTGTGGTGAAGTAAAGCATGTTGCAAGTCCTTTTCATGCATATCTTGCAAAATTTTCAGAAGTATTCAGGATACCCCATCACTTTGATTAGCAAGTTTTGTTATCTAGTTACATGCCTCTTCGATGCTTCCACACATTGCTTTTGCCAGACTTTTGCTGGATCCTATTTGTACAGATTGCAAGAGAGCTGATTTCCTTGTAGCTCTGATGAATATCTTGGTCATGTACTTATTATCAGTTACCTTCTAACATAGGTTTGGGGGGATGGTTATAGGGTCTGGTGGGGTCTGGTTTTTCCCCTACCTCTCATGTTTTTTTTCTAGACCCCTTCATTAACTAAAATTTTTGTATTTATACTGTAATATTATTTGTCTTTGATATTACATTCTTTCTATGATATAACTCATGGTTTGCAAACCCCTTGCCTATGCCAAAATCATGAAGCTGTGGACTACGTATTGGATGCCCTAGATAGGTAAAAACAGGTGGATGATTCACCATTTTTCTATGCATCAAAGGCCCATGTCAAATGCATGGAATGCATGTGGAATACGTTTTCCAATCGTGATGAATTACTACCCATCTTGATTTACTATGTCTATCATTAAAAATTTCATGAAACAATTTGTCTTTCATTTGTTGAAATGGCTAAATTTCTTGGAGTTATTATGTGATTATTGTATAGTTGATTCTCACTCTTGCATGTTACTGTTTTCTGGGTTCTCTCCTGTGAATTACCTAGATCCAAAATGGAATGATCCTTTGATATATTTGGTTATGCAAATGGTCTTGAAAATTGACATGTGACTTGCTCTTGCTGGTTCCTGTATACCCATGGTTATAGGGATACTCTAACTTTATTCTTGTTATTACGTTTTAAATCATATACAAAGATTAAGGACTAGGTTGTGAGGTTCTCGCTACATGAATCTATGATGATTACATTTTCTGTCCATAACTTTGAGACTGATATCTGATGCCTTGGGGTATTTGGTCTAGACTATTCATGGGATTATAATTACCAGGTGATTGATACTTTAAAATATAGCCCCGTCCCTTAGATGATCACCATTTGATCATTATGGTCTCTCTTTTGCTGATGTTCTGGGTATGTGAATTGTGCAGTTTGATAAACCTACCTTAAGTCCAGGAAGGATGATAAAATAATATATGCATTAGGTCTTAGGAATAAACATCCCTTCAATGAAGATTCAAGTCTATACAGCTAATAATATTAACAGAGAGTGCACTGATTGGTTTGGGTTATCAGAGTCAGGCTTAGTAACCCAGTATTTTCTATCTTGACTCTTTTGTGAATGGATTTGGAAAATCTAATCCGGTGTTTATTTTTGGATAAACATTGTGTGGTTAATATGTGAATGCATTGTCAATTGGCATGGTAGTGAATGTCCGGTTGTAGGATTGGCCGTTAGGTTATGTGAACTCTGCGTCATGTTATTTTTTCCTGGGTTTTTGTGTTGTACTCTTAATCCGGTCTTCCTTATTTTGAGGTTGTCAATGCTCAGTATAAATGATCTGACTCAGGTGTGTCTGACCTTTCCAGTGAAATTTTTCATAACTTCTGTGCAAGGTTATAGTGTCATGTACCCACCTATACTCTCAAGTTTGGGATAGTGTAACACGAGAGTATCATGAGGACAACAGGGTAAATGGGGCTTCAAAATAAACACTGGTGATTTGATGCATTAGTATCTATGAGATAAAAAGGTCTAGCTAACTGTGGCTGCATTAACTAATAATGAGTAGGATGCCTATTGATAGTTCTAGTTAACTTACCCTTTACGTGGTAAAATAAGAAGAAATATAGATAATGGTAAACTGTTGACCATTGTTAGATGGAGTTTGGTTGATTATCTTCTTTTGTTTTTTATTACGGTCAGGAATCATTGTTGCCATCTTTTGATAACTCAAGGCAATCTATTACCTAGTAGGTTAGATAAGGGTGATACCCTCTAGCTTTTATGAATAGGAAGGATCATGATTTATTTGTGATGATAGAGGGAAGTATTACTTTTGACATGACTCTGGTTATTTACTAATTATAATTACTATTATTTGATGTGACTAAGGAAAGTTTCACCTAGTTTAAGACGTTGGTTATTCATTATTTTCCTAATTGAGAGTTGGAGGTACTTAGGAGTGGCGAGATAAAAGAGTATGCTTATGTTCAAAAAAACAAGAGAGGGTTTTATTTGTTTAATATAAAGACTTGTGTTTCAGGTGTTTAAGGTATTTGACTCAAACGAGGGTGTTGGAATAAATTAAGGAGGCTTAGGATTTTTGGTGATTTGTTGGAGGTGATATGTCTAAGTGCAATTCATGTAACATCATCATATCGGTTCCTTGTGACAGTTCGCTTAAATTTTATTGATATAGGTTTAAGGATAATTTAATTGATTGGATTGCATTTTCAAATCTTGGTAAGACAAAGGCATTAGATTCATTTTAATTGTTTGATTTATTGAGTATGTGTTATTTCATTTATCTTACTTTTGATTGTTGTACATAACATGGAAAGATGATCTTATGTTGTGAAATTTTCTGTTAGAACTTACTATGTATGTTCCTTGCAAGAAATTAGGTGTAGGCATGTTGTGGGGTAAATTTCCTTTGAAAAGGGAAATTAGCGGTAAGTATGTGATGTTAAAGTTCTAATGTCAAACCTATTAAATCTTATGAATTTTAAAAAGGAATGTTGATTGATGTTGAGTATTGTATTTCAATCATGTAATTTATATGGTTACATGATTGAAATCCCAAAACACTCTTCACTCTGTTTCAAACTCATTGGGTATTGATCCCTACTAGAATGATAGTATTCTCCTTGTTTTTTCAGAAACAATGTTCATAACAAATTTTTATGGTTTCCTTCTTAATTTGAAATAGTAAATCTTCTAGCAAGATTAAAGAAGTTGTTAGTGGCACTGAGCTTAGCGCTATTTCTTTTAATAGAAGGTTCATTTTATGATATTGTTATTGATAGCATATGATTCCTTTGCGTAGTTTTTATCATGCTCAGTTCTCGCGAACTGACTCAGGCTATAAATGTGCACATGGCCTTCAAGGGTAGAAAAGGGAGTGTTGCATTGATGATTGCTTCGATGCTCATTTGTTCATATGTTCTTTATTTTTGTTGAGAGCCTCTAAATTTTTGTTTGTTTAGAAATTTTGATGGGCCCAATTTGTACTATGGGTAATGTTGTCGCATGTGTCTGAAAACGGAACTTGTAAATAATATAACCAGATCCCAACTTTGTTTGAGTAATTAATTGTACTATAAAATTTTTGAAAGATAGCTTAGCTTGGATTTGACCAATATTATTACCTTTTTTTTTCAAGTCAAAGTTCATTAGAATCCTTCGCAACCTTTGGATTGGTATGTCGTGTTGGATAAAAATGTGTAACCATGTATTTTTTCACAAATAGGGTAATGATAAACGTATCTTTGAGTTAATTTTTTTGTATAATAGCTCCCTCTAGGTTATGGCATAAATGTAAACCTAGGCATGATAAAGTGGGTTGGTAATGCTTATAAAATTATTAAAAAAAACATAATGTAGTTGTGATCTACTTGATAACTTTTGAACCATTAAGTGATCAATGAATGTTCAAGAAATTTCACCCATATTCAAGTATTGGTTTCCACCATGGTTGTAGTGTAACTCAAATTTAGTATTTTAAATCAATTCAAAATATGGATTTCCCTCCAATTGAACATTCCAAAGAAAAAATATAAGCTAACACAAATCTAAACTACATATTAGTGAAAAAAATCATAATCCCATATAATAAACAATTGATTTTGTGGAACCCTTAACTTAGGGTGTACCACTACTAGCCACTCTCCCCTTTGGATTGAACAGATTGCACCAACCTCTTTACATACAAACAATATTGTTATGTGGTATTCAATGCTGAGAAAAGTGAATTCGTTGCAATGTGGATAAAAAACAATGAATTATGTAGCTCTGGTTGGCCACATCATACAATAGATTGTCTCTCAGATATACTTCACAATCTGACTAGGTATTCTATAATCCATACGTTAGTGTGGAAAATCAAGTCAAGGGGGATTTATTCTTGTGAACAAATGGTGAGATATGTTCATTTGCAGGATCTTTTTCCACTGACTGGTTTTTAGCCAAAATGTAAAACTAGATGTGTTCATTGAATTTAGGAGGGTCTGAAAGGAGCTTTGTGAAACCAATCTGCAGAGTATAACAGTTCATGGGTGAATAAATTTCAATCTTCAATCAAAGTCACAACTGTATACTGAACACCAAGGAAAAACATAGAGAAGAGATCTGACACTGATAAAAGTGGATTGTGTTTTCCCTTGCAAATTTGGACTCACATTCATGTGAAATAATTACACCAATCACATGAAGGATACATGGACTATATAATTCATATATACCACTTGATCACCAAACACATGGGAGTTTTAGAATAGTCCATGGAGTTCAATGAAAACCTATCTTTAATATTGAATGGAAGATGATCACATGCACAATGGTGTTGAGCTGATGAGAGACCAACATCAAATGGAGAGGTGAAAATAAATCTTCTTGGTGGAAATACTGAGCCTTAAATAAATTTTAAACACAAATAACCTACACTCTGAGATGCTATAGAGGATTCCATGAACTGGGGAAATAAAAAATTAAACATTGCCCCAATATCATTCCATTTCTCCACCCATAATAACTCGCTCTATGCTAGATAAAGAGAAACAAGCAGATTTGCAAAAAGAAAATAAACTTCGTTAATTCAAGATTTATATCAAATACATATATACAGGAAATACCTTTCCTATAATTTATCATCTAACCTTATTAACAACCTACCAACATTACTCACCTATTTCTATTCTAGGTGAGTTGTTACAAACAACTCAACAACTAACAATAATGTACGCACTAATAATAGTTTTCCTAACATTCTGTTTTCATTATTTTACCACTGTTATAAGGCTATTAGTATTGAATTTAAAATTTGAATATACTCTTACGAAAACATAAAAATATCATAACATTACAAAAATACAAAATCAAAACCTACATGTGACATGCTAGATCCTTTCCTATCCTTGAGCCATTTTGATCATTAGGATTTAACACTCTTTATTTCTTTCATACTCAAATTTTTATAGAATGAATTAAGTGGATATAACCCATGGACATTATTAAGATTACCACCCTAGGGGCATGACCAAATCAGGGGGGCATCTTATCTATTTAGCTTACTTTGATCACATCTTTAATACCTTACAAATTCTTATAACCCTCTATCCTGAGGTACGCCTACCACATTAAAGGCATACCTACATTAGGGGAGTTTATACAACATATTTTATCATGATTATATATCTTGACACTTGTACATTGTGCACACCATACTACTTTACTACTTATGACATGTGATATATCACACTTTATTTGATGATAACATTGGTTAATTCTAGACACGACTATGATATGTGTTTGCTTCCTTTAATATTCTTACCACTTCATTACTATTTGCCATAGGCTCCTATTTTTGGATATCATTACTTGCTTACACCCTACATTATTCACTTACACCATTTGTTGCTTAAACTATGTTACTTTATTACTTCATGACCTTGATTAATCTTATTGTTTCATATTGTTAAGTGTTACATTCATTGATTGTTGTATAACATTGATTGAATTGATTACTCCGAGCTATTGCATGTTGTATTCCTTTATTTTGCATTAATTTGATTGACTTGACTAATCCATGCTCTTGCATGGTGTATTCCTTAACTTCTATATGAGATTGATTGATCTGACTGCTTCATGCATTTTTATATTGTATTCCTTGATTTTTGTATGACATTGATTGAATTGATTTCTCTCTACATGTGTGTGATTATTATATGATATTATTTGTTTTGGTTGATTTAGACACATGTTTGAGTGGTGATATTGTGTTCTCTATTTTTTGTACAATATTATGCCTTTTTTTGTGTTTTCTATGTGCTTTTATGCCATATTTTATGTTTTCTTTGTATGCTTGTGTGATCTATGTTGTGTTTTCTTTGTGTACCTATTTATTCTAAGTTATGTTTTCTCATGCACTATAGATGTTTATGTCTGATTCTCACTGCTTGTTTTTTTATGCTTATTCATATTGGGGAATACTAGCCCTCTTACTTCCTATGATACATTGTGGATTATACCTTTAGAATGGAACAAACATATTATGGCATGCTACTTGTTATATCCTTTGATAGGATAAAATATCATATAACAATTACTTTAATTTCTTGCATTACTACTGTTAGATAAATATGGTAACAAGATATACTACTTTGGTACACATTATCTGTTATACACATTGATTTCAACACATGGACTATTGACATACTTACTTGACACATATTGTTTGATTGAATTTTTTGGCTATATGCCCTATAATTTACTTACAATACAATTATTGTTTGTTTACATCACCTCTTACAAATTGGCTTTTAGAATCTTCACTAATATGATTACTATTTCTCACACATCTATCTATGCAAATTTCTTGTTTGACCTTATGATTACATCCTTTATTATCTCATATTTCTTTAAGCACATTGATTTTGTTACTTCACAATTTTCACATTACTTATTACATGATGCTTTTATCATTATTTACTACATAGTACTTCTTTCACTACTTATTCCAAATTAATTATCTCACATTAATCAATGTGCATTGACAGTTATACTATCAAACTTATATAATTACTTCTCACAAAATTGGATTTATATAATTATTTTTTGCATGTTGATTTAATAAAAAATAAAGTTAATCCTAATTTCAGAGTCACTAATATGATAAAGTACAGTTGAATACGAATGCTAAATACTCCAATGATGCAACCTTGTAACAAAATACGAGAGATATGAGACTTATCTGATTTATACTTATCCTGGATCAAATCTAGACTAGAACAACTGATGAGTAGGATGTGAAAAGTGTCAAAAATTCTTAGTATTAATTCTAGAACATACATACAGATATGGACATGGGCACCTGGGTTAGGGTGAGGGTACTTGGGTGCCAAAGACCACTTCTAGGAACTGGTGACTACACAAGTACTCAGAATATGATTTCTTCTGTGTCACTAGGGTTTCACACTTATTTGTTGATGATCACCTATTATTCCCACTTTGATTGCTGAGGGTACCTGTAACCTGCAAAAAAAACCCTATCTACTTGCACAAGCTCATAACACATCAAATTGGAATGAAATGCAATATGTGAAGTCAGAATGACCCCGACAGTCACCCAAAGAGTGAACTTATGACCGAGTGCTGCACTACATTCCAAACTCCATGTAGTTATTTGTGCTTGTGTTTGAAATAGTGTCTTTAGGTTGTCGTCACGCCAATGACGCCAAGATAGTGGGATATGGCTAGATAAAATGCAAATATGTGAAATGAATTCAACACTTACCCTTCCTATGAAATGTATGCAGCCCAAAAATGTAGTCCATTTGATGGTACTCGTAGTATGAAGATGTGATTCCCCTTTAGAATTTCCTTATAGAATAATAGAGTGTATGTTGTGTATGCATATGGATCTCTTGTTCGAATTTAGACACTAGTGACACAACATGTTGACTATGACCTCAAGATAAGGATAAGAAAACTAAAAATGCCGACCACAAATGTCAAAAATGTGAACAAGAACAAAGAGGAAAGAAACACCTATAATAGACAGAAGCACGTGGGTTCTAGTTTCTAGGATGAGCATTGGTATCTTAGGATAAATGATGATAAATATGAAAATACTGAGAGATAGGGATCACTGTGGCCTGCCCATAATTGAGTGCAAAAGTGACATATGTGAGAGAGAAAGATAATAAAAACAACCAAAGAAAGTGGATGGACTAAGGAGTGTGTCACCTATGAATACTTTTCTTACTTAAGATCCATGCATATGACAACATACTTGGCAGTATAGTAAAATAGTAATGTGTGCGTGATTTTGTGTCTACACATGTTTTTCCTTGTACACATAAACTAACAATTAACATTGGTCAATTCGATCACATATTATTAGTCATGTCTTTCTACAATGGGCCTACCATGTTATTTGATTCATGTTGTGTGTTAGGTCACTATGAATCAATTAGGAATCAAGTCATGATTTATTATCATGTTACTCATCCTATATTTTTTATGTTATCTTGTTGAATATTGCTATAACAATTTCATGAAATGTTTCACACTTTCCAATATATAGACATATATTCTTAAAACACTTTTATCTTACAAACTCTACATACTATTTGTGCTTAAATGCTTATCTATAGTGGACATGATAATGAAATATTCTAATATTTTTTAGATACATGATGTTAAACTTATTGTACTTTAATATTACAAATGATACAACATTATTGTGCTTATGGATACTTATATCTTTTGCATTATACACATTGTATATGTTTACACCCTAACTAAATTCTAGTGTTATGGGAGAGCACACAATAAAAAGGATGTAAGGGTTTATATAGGGGAATATTTTGATCAATTAAATTCCAACATTACCCATTCACAGTAAAAATAATGCATTAACACTTGTAATGATTGATAAAATGATAAGTAATATCTCAAATTCACAAAAGAAGGAGATGAATTAGTTGTAAAATTCATAATAGAGAGGATTTGGATGTGGAGACTAGTGAAATAGGTAAATTTGAGATTAGATATAATTCAATATATATTCTGGAACTGGAAACTGAACATGTGAAAAATTGTACAACTACTGTAAATTTATAGTCCTAACCTAAATTTTTGTTGTTTTGGACCCTTAAGTAGTATAGGTTTGGAACTTCCTGAATGATTTGATTTCTTGGAAATTCCCTTCCTTATGTTTCAATTTTATCACACAACTTTGAGATGACCTGCAATCACCTATAACAAAGTGAAAACCCTAGAAACCTACATAACCCTTCATCAAAGAATTGTCAAAAGAAGAGAGAAAACATATGTGTGGTGATGTTGGACTAGAATTAGTGGTCATACTCCTAGCTGTTGTATCAATCTAAATGTTGTAATACATTCACTCATTGTGGTATCAAGCCTCATCCTTGGTTCCTTTTCACTTGTGATTAGAAACTAGCTGGTTTGAAAAGGTAAGAGGGGCCATTGAAAATTCCAAAGACCCGCGGAGGCTTCCAAGTGCCAACTCGATGCTCCTTCAAAGGCAAATCTTGATCAGGATTTGAAGCAAGGCAGAGCCTCCACGCATCCAGTCTCAACATGGGGACATATTCAGGTTAAATAGTCAATGCATGGAGGAGGCAACAGAGAGAGCCAAGTGTCTAAACAATGCTAACTCAAGAGCTGAATAGAAAGAGGGTTTCCAGACGAGTTCCAGATCGCCGCATGTCCCTGGTTAAGAAATATGACTTATCCGAGCAAAGGACTTAACCGAGAAACATAGAAATTGAGTAGGCCGGTCGGAGGAAACCACGTGTCAACCCCGCACTTTTCCAAAAGAAAAATACAGAGGCTGCCCTTAGATAAGTGCCAACCAACCACATGTCCCATATTAAAGAGGGGACCATTTTTCAAACTGGTTTTCTCACCCTCTTGTACAGACCCGATACAAACTTTGAAGGGGCATATCTTTCAACTCAGGGCTCGAAATATTGCAAATCTGACACCGTTAGAAAGATCTCGACCTCTCCCATGCCATGGAGATCTGAAACTTTAAGTTTGGGGAGGTTAGGTAAAAGAAAAATGGAGAGAAACATCTTCAAGGCCATTAATGCAGGGTCTATTTTTCCCCAACAACCAGATCAGGTTTGATCTGCTCCACCATTTTCCTCCTCCTTCAAGGCACCAAACCAGTGGTTAGTGCAGTCAAGGTAGATTTGGGGGTAGATTTTATAGGAGGCATTAATAGCAGTGGTTGACCTTTGACCTGATTTTCCTGCTTCTCTATTTCTCCCTTCTGTGTTGAGTCTATAAATACAGAGTCGGGACTCATTGTAAAGGGTTGGAAATTCTTTTGTTTTTATAGGCTCCCCTTTCCTTTTGGTAAAGGAATTCATGGAGTTTCAAACCTTTCATTTAATTTGTAATATGTTTCCTATCTTTTTGCTATTTGTAATTCATTGTATCAATCTACAGAGCAATAAAACACGTTTTTGATCAATTTTAGATCCTTTCTTGTCTCTTTTACTTTCATCTGGTCTTTCATTATAGATCTAGTTATTTGTGCTTGGTTATTATATGAATTTTATTAGTTTGTTTCTATCAGCAAAACTAATGTTCATAATTCCTTTGGTGCATCACCTCATAGCTTAGTTTGATACCTTGCATCCCTTTTATCCCTGTCTCCTTGGTAAAACTTAGATTAGGTTTAGTAATAGGTCCTCTACAAGTTTCCATGCATGCACCTAAATAGAGGAATAGGAACCAAACTTTAATCTGGAGAGTTTTCCCATTTGCAAAGTCCCACACTTTGGGGAAAACTCAATGTTATGTGAATCACACCAAATGAATCTGCCTTAGAAAAGCAAATCTGACGACTCATTTGGGGGTGCTGTGATTTTGCACTAATAATACACTCATATATATATGACTATCTCATTAAATGTAAAATTTCATCATATTTATCACAAGGTATTAAATGATCATTTCTTCAATGCATCACTCACTTTGTCATCATAGGCAGTATCTTTAATAAGCAAATATTTGATGGTATACTACTACAATTCCTTAAATCACATGAATCAATTAAAGTAATCAAAGAGGTCCGTGATGGTATCTGTGGTGGTTTCTTCAGTGGAAATGCCATCTCTAAACATGTCATATGGCTAGGGTACTACTGGCCTACCATCACCAAATATTATTGTGCATATGTAAAGAAATGCATTAAATTCCAACTCCAGCTAGATGTCATTCACGTCCCTAGTCAAGCATTACAACACACTTGGGACTTATGGAATTTTTATTAGTGGGGGTTAGACCTCATGGTGCAATCAATCCTAAGTCATCCCAACAACATCATTCCATAATCGCAACAACTAAATAATTTACTAAGTGGGTTGAGGCCATCCCTTTAACCTCGATAAAATATGGACCTATCATTAACTTCATATATAAAAATATCATATGTCGTTTTGGTATCCCCTATAATCTCATCACAGATAATGAAAAATCCTTCAAAAATAAAAAAGTTAAAAATTTATGTGATACATTCAACTTCAAGCTTAGTTTCACATCACCATATTATCCCCAAGAAAATGGAGAAGTTGAGGCCTCTAATAAAACACTTAAAAAAATCCTTATGAAAAGAGTAGACAAATTAGAGTAGATTATTGAACTAGCATCCGCACACCTACCAGTGCTATACTCTATTCACTTGTCTATGGCTCATAGTTCGTCTTACCTCTCAAATTTAAAATATCGTCACTTTGTGTATCTCTCAAATATTTCATTCCTGATGAGAGTATCATCGAGACCACTTAGCTCGACTTGAATTGTTAAATGAAAAACATTTAAAAATCCTCGAACACCATCAATTCTATGAAGAGCGTATTAGCAGATTATATAAAAAACATGTCAAAGAGCATGACTTTAAATTGGCGATCTTGTACTTAAAGAGAATAAAAATGTCACTACCTGTAGAGCGGATTAAACGTGGAAAGTTTTCCCCCAATTGGATTGGTCCATATGTTATTACTGACAAGTATGGGTCAAGAGTGTATCATCTCCCTTATCTTGATGGGTAACCTAAAAGGGAACCTCTGAATGCTTCGTATTTGTGGCCTTTCTACTGTTAAATAATTGATCGTCATGACAATACTTACATCATAATCCTATCACTTAAAATAAACATCATGGTAATGGATTTAAAAGTCATGTGTGATAACCTTATTAACATCCTAAAATTGACAATTTAAAAGATGAACACCTAGGTGTTTGTTCATTAAACTTGGCACTGTATGCACCCAAAATTGCACGATGCTATATTGTTGGAATGGTAAAATCCCCAATGATGATAAATTTCATTACATCCAAATTAAATAATGATGTCACATGGTCCTTTTTCCTTGCTTTATGGATCATTTAGATGCTCTTAGCTTGCTTTACTCAAATTCCGTTCCTTAGGATTTTCGTGCTTAGCTCATAAGTATGTATTGAAATTGTATTTGGATTCTCTTAGTATAGCGATTATGTCAACCATCTAATGGACTGGTCCTGTGCAACCACCAATATTCACAAGTCTACGTAACCGTTGATCAAATACTTAGAGTGGCAGTGAAGTAGACCGCTTCCTCGATGGTTGAGCTAACCAGCTGAAAAATCTGCTCAAACCGGAGGTTTCATGACGCATAACCATCTTGTCAGACTTAAACAACGTAGTTCTATACCCTAGCATGTTGCATTCTTCCAACGTAAAATTTTTCTCGCACGTTGATCTTGACCTTCAAATCAGTTGTCTTTAAGCTTGTTAGATGCATATAGGATAGTCTTCTTCTTCACATTGATCTACTTTCTTAGTAGTTAACTACCCCTTCCCATGGTGCATTTTACATTTCTTGGTTTCTAAGCTATGTTGCACCCATATTCCCTACCAACCTGTTCTATAAAGGAAACTAAGCTTTTTCCCATATCGACATATATATATGGTATGGAGTCTATTTGATTTGGATATATGCACTGTATACTCTGTCAGAATCTTGCTATAGAAGAACACAAGAAAACTCATATATATATATATTCCCTTCTGTTACTCTCTTGCAAAGCACATTGCTACCAGACTGTCGACAACCACTTAGCTTCAATACCTTACTACATCTTCTTCTGCATACTAACCAACACAAATCCCTAGACATCTTTGGATTCACCATTGGAAAAGAAGACGAGGGGATCAACAAAAGAACAACCAACATGGGATGATTCTCTCTTTTCTATATTTTCCAAGGAAATGGAGGTGTATATTAAAGTCCTAGGAGGATTTCTTTTAGTAGTTATATTTAACCCTTATAATCTAACTTGGACTCTTGTTTTAAGAAAGGTAGAATTTGTCATATCTAGTTTCAATCTACTTGTAAAAATATTCCTAATTGAAAACGGTTATCCAATTCGGCCCCTATGGGAAAAATCTCAGACATTAACAAGACCCCACAAAGAGAAATCAATGAGGATCGATTTAGCCAGGGGATATCACATTTCAGGATATGGCCGAATAAGTCCTGAAGAGGACCAAACACATTGCCGAGGAGCTCAGGAGTCTCGAGCTAGTTCAGGAAATGAAGAAATTCTGAAGTCTGAAATTTAGACTCTTGGAGGTGTGGTCATTCAGAGGTAGGCCTTAAGCTATTTAATCAATCAGCCACATAATCAATCAACGTGTTTCCAATAGTGCACTAAATCAGGCTTTGTTGGTGCAAATCGTTACATGAATTTGCGTCACAAGAACCTGAGCAAAGAATTAAGAGATGTTTCAGTAAACAAGAAAGCTCAGCTAGACGGACCTCCAAGTGAAACTATGCTTGTCAATTGGCAAGCTGAAGACTTCTATGGAATGAATCTGGCTCCTTCTCAAAGTATGGCTGCCAATACACGGTCCAAGAAGAGAAATATTGGAGATAGGATATTCATGCAAACTCAGGTCGATCCTCAATCCTCCATTACTCCATAAGGTATTGGCATTCAAAATACAACTCCCAATATGTAGAGCCAATCCAAGCCACCTTCCAAATCCACTCAAGTACTGGTTGTAACAACACATGTGCAAGAGAAAAATGTGCCAGGGAAGGGGCAACAAAAGGATAGCTCATTTAATATCATTGAGCAAATGAAGAAGACAAGTGTGAACATTTCACTATGGGAGTCACTGGCCATTCTAGGGTATAGGGATCTATTACAGACTGCTATGGAAAATTGGTCAAGCTTCAAATAAACCCCCTAACAAGCAAGAGAAAGTTCTTACCAATGTCAACTCAACTTGAGGGAAACCATCGAGAGCAACAAGGTAAGAAACCTGAGAGCCTCCTCCATTCTATTTTTCATTAATCATTGGGGACAAATTGGTGCATAATTGCATGATTGATTCAGGGGAAAGTAGTTCTGTAATGCCCAAAAAAATAGTTGATCAACTGGGTCTCCAGTATGAAGTCATCTCTAGAGGGGTAGTACAATTGGATGGGATAACAATGACAACTATTGGAGTCATCAAGGATCTGAGCCTCACTCCGCATGCCTACCCCAATGTGACTGTATTGCAATACATGTATCAATCATAGACTTGCCATCACATTTTCCATTGTGTTTGTCTAGGGAATTCACTGCCTAAATTGGAGGCTATTTGTCTCCTGACTGGTCGCATATGCTTTTTAGAACAAGGTATGGAGCGAAGGCCACAATTAGATCCGATCCCATAGCATGGATTATCACATTGAGTCTTATGTGCCTAGCCCAATCAATGCAAATTGTTCAGCTTTTGATCAGTAGGACCTCCTAAACACTTGTGAAGCAGATACCAAGGTGGGGTGTATCCCAGACCTGACTCTCGATGAATGGGTCAGTCAAAAGACATGCTTTTGACCCCTATAAGGAGATGGAAGAATCTGATGCTAGGAGTCTTTTGCTTGCATGAGGAGAATCATCCTCTTCCTGACATCATTAAACCGAGAACACAAAGATGACAATGAAGTATGGAAATTATTCTTTGATGGCTTGAGGAAGTAGACAAGGAGCTGGAGGAGGAGCTATGATTGTGTTTCCCCAAGGTATGAAATACTACTTAGCTTTCCATGTTTCCAATTTACCTGTTCAAACAATACTAGTCAGAATATGAGGCTTTGGTTCATGGATTTTATTGGGCTAGAAGACGAGGAATCAATAACTCTGTAAGTGTTTGGTGACAGTGAATTGGTTGCCAATTAAGTCAAAGGACAAAATGCTGTCAAGAACAACTTGCTCAAAAGCTACAAGAATAGGGTATGGGATCTCATTGAGGATTTCAAAGCTTTCAACATTGTGTCCATACCCAGGAAGGAGAACAAAGCTGCTGATAGGATTGTAGCAGTTGGAGCAACATTTGATGTGGTTGACAACATCAAGAGGGATAAAGGACAACCACATATCCATGTGATTGTGAGGCCAGTAGTGCTAGATAGAAACACATGGTGATAGGTGTTTGAGAATGATCAACAGATCATCAATTTATTGCAAGAGGAAGTTGAATTCTCAGGTAGGAATCAACAGTAAATTAGAGCAGCAATACGGAGATCAAGTAGTGCAGCTGCGTACAAACAAGCTTCCCAAAGGTTTGGTGACATTGGAATCTATCTTCAATCCTAATGATCAGTTTCGAAAAGAGAAGGCTAACATACAGATAAAAGGAGAAGATTCACAGTCAATTCTAGTTAGAAAAGGAAAAACACTTCAAATTGGAAAAGTGGCCACTGAGAAAGAAAGGTATGAATTCATGAAACTTTTCCAAGAGTTTCCAGATGTATTTTCTTGGAGCTATGAAGACCTAAGAGGGTTCAATCCGAAGTTAGGACGACATAGAATCGAACTAGATCTAGTTGCTAAGCCCAGTAGGAAAAAGCAGAGACCAATCAATCCACACATTGAACCTCATGATGAAGAAAGAGCTAAAAAATTTGAGAGAGACAAGTATTATATTTCCAATCAAACACTCAAGATGGGTTGCAAACTTGGTCCCTGTCAAGAAGAAGAATGGAGAGATTAGGTTGTGTGTAGACTTTTGATTACTTGAACAGAGCATCCCTCAAAGAATACTACCCACTCCCCTCAATGGAGACAAATTTTTCAAGTGGTGTCTGGATCAGAGAGATTCTCCCTCCTAGATGGCTACTTAGGTTATAACCAAATAATGGTGAAAGAAGATGATCAGTTCAAAACAGATTTCACCACCAAATGGGGCACCTATGCCTACAAAAAAAATCGCCATTTGGATTGTCTAATGCCAGGGCCACTTTCTCAAAGGGCAATGTATATGGCATTCAAAGGGTTGATCAACAAAATAGTACTGATATATCTGGATGACATCACAGTGTTTCTCCAAAAATGCAACGGATCACGTTTTTCACCTAAGGCAAGTATTTCAGAGATGTAGGAGATTCAGGTGTATCATTGAACCCTAAAAAATACATATTCTTAGCCCATGAAGGTAGGCTTCTAGGCCATATTGTGTCAAAGAAAGGTTAGGACAATCAACCCAGAGAGAGTTGAAGCAATAAGAAGCATTGCCATTACCAAGCCATAAGAAAGCTCTTCAAAGATTCTTAGGAAAGATCAATTTTTTCTGCAGGTTTGTACCAGACTTGGCAGCCCTTGTCAAGCCAATAACGTTGATGTTGAAGAATACCTTGGAATTTAGGTGGACGACTGAAGGAAAAATTAAGCTTTCAGGCCATCAAAGAAGCTATATCACAAGCCCCAACTCTCATGAATCTAGACTTCTCTAAGGACTTCATACTATATGCCTTTGGTGGGAGTGACACAATTTCTGCAATCTTAGTACAAAAGAACAAAGAAGGATATAGAGTAACCAATTGCCTTCTTCAACCAAGGTCTGGAAGATTATGAAGTGAAATATTCCTTCATTGAAAATCACATTCCTTGCAGTGATTAGAGGGTTAAAGAAGTTTAAACATCTGGTTTTAAACAATAAAATCCAACTGTCAGTCTCCCATGCAGGAGTTAAAGACTTCCTTCTCAGCAAGGATTTGAATGGAAAATGTGCAGGATGGATCACTCGTGTCATGGAGTATGACATTGAGATCAAGGTTACTTAGCTAGTCCGTGGGAAGGGATTGTGTGAACAACTGGCCTCGAGTCAACAAGATGAAGCAAGTGGTGAAGAGGAAGCTGTTTTTGTTTTGCAAAATAGTCATGAGGAAGAAAAATGAGGATGTGCCCACTCCTTGTTGGACTCAGAGTATGGTTACACTTCCTACAAAACATGCTTGTGTCCTCCAGAAATGAGTAAAACAAAAAGGAGACACTTCAGACTACAAGCCATCCCATACGTGCTTATTTATGGCATCTTGTTTAAAAGGGACATCAATGGCATTCTGTTAAGATGCATTGGGATATATCAGATTGAGAGAGTGTTACAAGAGTTCCATAGATGGAGCAGATGGATGCCATTTTTCTCCATGAGTGACAACACTCAAGATCATGAAGGTGGGTTATTATTGGCCCAGGGTGTTTAGTGACTACTATGCATGGATCAAAAAGTGCAAGAACTATGTGTTCTTCGAAGGCAAAGAAAGGTTCACAACACTTCCATTGCGCCCAATTTCAGTTGACCATACATTCATGCAATGGGGATTGGACTTCATTGGGGTCATCAATCCAAATTTGAGCCAAGGCCACAAATGGATTCTGACAGCAACAGACTATTTCACCAAGTGGACCGAGGCAGTGGCGCTCAAAGAAGCCAATAAGTCTAGCATACTATATTTCTATGAAGGGATATTTACCAGATTTGGAGTGCTAGCCACCATTATATTGGACAATGTATTGGCATTAATAGGTTCCAAAATCATAGAATGGGCTGTTAGGAATGGGATTTACTTGAGCACTTCATCAAACTATTACCATCAAGGTAATGGCCAAGCTGAGTCCATGAACAAGAATCTGCTGAGGATTTTCAGAAGAAATCTGGATGAAAATTAGAGAACTTGGCATACGAAACTCAAATCAGCCTTATGGGTTGATAGGACAACATTGAAGAGGTCTACAGGTAGCTCTCCATTCAAACTTGTCTATGGGAAAGAGGCAGTGTTTCCTATATCACTTGAGTTACCAGCATTGGAACTCATGAAGCAGCTGGAGATGTCTGAGTTTGAACTAATGGAGGCTAGGTATGCAAAGCTGATGGAGTTGGAACAAACCAGAGAACATGCACTTTAAAAAATAGAGAAGGATCAGGCCTCAATCAAGAGATGCTTCGACAAGAAGGAAAGAACAAGGACCTTCCATGAAGGAGACCTAGTTTTGAAATGGGATGCAGATCGAGCAAAACCAGGAAGTCATTCCAATTTTTATGCCATTTGGAGTGCTCCTTACATGGTCACAAAATGTAAAAGTAGCAATGATTTCTAATTGTCTACATTGGAGGGTGAAGAGTTGCATATTCTAATGAATGGGATCTATCTTAAACACTGCTACTAAAAGGAAAGTTCTCACCTTGTACATACTAGTTTAGTTTCTCATTCCTCTAAGTGCTTGTGCACATTGTATTGTTGTAGCTTAGGTTACTTTTCTCCTAATTTCTTTGCATGCTCTGTATGTTATACTTGGAACATGTATGATTTCAAATTTTTTATATGGTAATGGTGATGTTTTGTTGCTCTTGCGCAACCCAGAAAGATACAGATGAAGCCCTGGGTCAAAGCAATTTTCTACTCTCATAAACCATCATTTTGAGATTCCTTATGAAGATTGAGAGTGCAAATAGTTAGTCTCATGAATTAGAGGCAGGACCAGTATCAGACCATCGTTATTGAATCCATGCCTAATGGATATGATAAGGTAATTGGTATTTTTCATCTAACAGGAAGATACCCTTGTGAGTCACCAAATTATTATCCATATTTTTCCCCTGGGCAAAATATTAGATCAGCCACGACCTTGCATTGAAAGAACTTGAGAAATCACGTTCAGATCCTTCAAACAATTTGTAGGGGGGACTCTATAAAGGAAGTGACAGGGGCCTGTGAAGATCAAACAACCGCGTGTAGGAGAAATTCATAAAACGGCTCTATCAAGTGAATCCGGGCCTTGAATCCATTCTACAGGTTACAGGTGGGCTTGGAAATAGAATAGAAGGGTCAGAGGAGGAGGAGTAGTGTCACAAAGAATCCATGAGCAAGAAAAAGAAGAAACGACGAAGATCTGAAGTCTTTGGGCTCAAAACAGTTCGGAACGAGTCCAAAAATTGGCTAAGTATGGAGGAGGCAGCGGAGAGAGACACATGTCCAAACAGAGCTTCTCCAAAGTTGAATCCAAGAAGGTAAACACAAACGAGCACCAGGCTTCCATGCGTCCAAAGCCCCAAAAATTTGCACGACCATTGAAAAGTCTTCGACAACAAGCACCAGACCCCCACGTGTCCTAGGCCCAAAGTGGAGGTAGATTCAAAGATAAAATTCAAACGATGGGCATAAAAAAAGGCTAAGTATAGAAATGCAAGTGGAGGCTGCCACACGTCCAAGCTCGACGCGTCCCCAAGGGTAAATCCAAAAGTGGAGACTCAAAAAAGAGCCACCTCACCACGTAGCCCAAGGTCTGAAAAGGTAAGAGGGAGGTCATTGAAAAGTCCAAATACCTACGGAGGCTTCCAAGTGTTAACTCGACACTCCTTCAAGGGAAAAATCTTGATCGGGAGTTTCAGCAAGCACAGAGCCTCCACGCGTCTACTCTCAAAAAGGGGATAGAGTTGGGTTGAATAGTTAATGCGTAAGGTGGAGGCCAGGTGGAGAGGTGCCAAGTGTCTAAATGGTGCTAACTCAAGGGCCATGAATGGAGAGAGGGTTTTTAGACGAGTGCCAGACTGCATGTGCATGTCATCGATCAAGAAATATAACCCCGCTCGAGCAAAGGACTTAGCCTAAAAACATATACAGTTGAGCAGGCTGACGGAGGAAACCACATGTCATCCCCGTGCCCTTTTCCAAAAGCAAAATATAAAGGCCGCCCTTAGACATGTGCCAGGAAACCATGTGTCCCAGCCTCAAAGAGGTGAGTCCACTTTTTCAAACTAGTTTTTCCCGCCCTTTTGTACAGACCTGATACAAGCTTTGAAGGGGCATATCTTTCAACTCAAAGCTCAGAATATAGTAAATCTGACACCGTTGGAAATATCTCAGCTTCCCCCACGCCTTAGAAGATCTGAAACTTTAAGTTTGGGTAGGCTAGGTAAAGGAAAATGGAGAAAACGTCTTTAGGGACATTAATGTGCAAGATCTATTTCTACCTCAACAACTAGATTGGATTCAATCTACTCTGTCAATTTCCTCCTCCTTCAAGGCACCGAATACCAGAAATCAATGCATTCAAGGTAGATTTTGGGGGCAGATTTTGTAGGAGGCATTAATAGCAGTGGTTTAGCTTCAACCTGCTTTTCCTCGCTTCTCTCTCTTTCTTTCTTCTCTCTGATTGAATCTATAAATTTAGGTTCAGTACTCATTTTAAAGGTTTGGACGTTCTTTTGTTTTTACAGGATCCCCTTTCCTTTTGGAAAAGGAATTTGTGGAGTTCAGACCTTCCATTTAAATTACAAATATGTTTACTTACCTTTTAGACTATTTGTAATGCATTGTATCAATCTATGCAGAGCAATAAAACACATTTGTGATTGATTTTAGATTCTTTCATTGTCCCCTTTTCTCTCATCTGGTCTTTCATTATAAATCTGGTTATCTATGCTTGATTATTAGTATGTATTTTGTTGGTTTGTGTCCATCAACAAAACTAATGTTCATCATTCCTTTGGTGCATCACCTTGTCGCTTATTTTTTGATTTATTGTATTCATTTTATCCCTGTCTCCTTGGTAAAAACTTAGATTAGGTTTAGGAATAGGTCCTCTGCAAGTTTCCACGTATGCACCTAAACAGAGGAATAAGAACTAACCTTTAATCTGGAGAGTTTTCCCATTTGCAAATTCCCAAACTTTGAGTAAAACTCAATGTTATGCGAATCACACCAAATGAATCTTCCTTATAAAAGTAGATCTGATCGACTCATTTGGGGGTGCTATGATTTTGCATTAACAGTGCACCAAGGAGGAGAGGGCAGGATCCACAACACACTTAACCTGGTGTCCCATTCTGTCTATGATCTTCAGATGTTTTTTGAATTTTCTCATTCACCAATGAGAGGAGGGCATATTTTGGATCCAGGAGGAATTAAACAGAAAGACAACATTTTACAAACATGTTTTGAAAACTGTCCAAAAGAAATAAATCCAAGCCCCAAAAGTGTTGTCAGAAGTGCACAGAAAAAGTTTCTGACATCACCATGTCAACGAGTGAATTAGAACACTATTATGCACTTTTTGAATTTTGAGCATGAAAATAATTCAACAGTATTCTATCGGTGTATAATATACCTCAAATGTGACTTTAAATGAGTTAATAAATAATCCAATGGAATAATTTCCCGCAGACAAAACTCGGCGGAGGGATAAAATGAGTTATTCATGATCTGGGTATTGAGTCGAACTTGGCTCATACTGATTTATTAGGAATAGTGTGTTACATGAGATAGAGACTTCTGTAGGAGTTTGAGATGAGTATGAACCACAACTAACACTTGGTTCATGATAAAAGGTTTAATTTTCTTCAACATGGGACAGTCTTAGATTTTAGGCTTCTGAAATCCACCAGACACTAGTTACCATAACCTTCAATGGACATCTTTCCCTCTGTCCAGAAATACCATTGTGCCTCAATGTTGGGAAGGTTTCTATTTTTTAAGTTCCTAGAATGTTATCTTGTATATTCCATCCATTGGGTTCAGGGTTAGGAAAACAAACCCAAAATAAATATTTCAAAAATAAATGTGATTTGAGTTCCCACTATGGCCCAGAGTTCCTGAAAACTTATCTACAGAAGTCGACCCTTCTTTGCCATGTATCACAGTTCATGAATATTTTCCTCAAAAATTTCCTAGTTGAGAAATCATTGGTAACCCAAAACCATTCTTGCAGGCAAGGCTCGCAAAATATACATTTTTACACCATATTTTTATCAAATAATAGGGCCAAGACTTTTCCAGAGTTAACTAAAATATGGGCTTCTAAAACAACCCGAGGCTTCTGGAATCATTTCCCCAAAGTTGACCTTTGAAAAGAGACAACTGACAATTCTTACCCACTTGATAAACAAATCCTTTCACTGACATTCTTGTCAAATAAAATGTCGAGACATTTTACATGCCAGTCAACTAGCTCATACTTGTGGTGGCTCATCCTTGAATTGGTCTTGGATGAAACAAAAATGAGGCAAGAATGAACACTAGAATCTTCATAACCTTTCCCATATAAAACAGCTTCCTTATCCATTGAGGCAATAGAGTCTCAGAAGAGAAACTTTTTTCATTATTCAAGTGGATGATCATGCTTATTGAACACCATCACACTACAGGACAACAAAAACAACATAGGAAGGGATTTTGTTACCAAGTAAAAATAAAAAACCTAACTCACCCATTGTCATCATAACCTGGGGGAAAAATCGATTTCATTGTATTACTTAATCTTCTTCAGATGTTAGTCATGTACTACCTTCAGCACACAACCTGGTCAAAGTTGTCTCTGCATACCGATTAACCGATTCAAATGAATGTTAGACCCCTTTCTCAACTTCTTGGGATTGTCCAACTACTATCAAGAAGTCTCCAGGGTGGTATGAGAAAATCCAATTGTATAGCATTCCTTCTTCTGAATAGAGAAAGTTTGTATGAATCCGTTTTGCAAGTGAGTGATCCACTTGTGAATGCCAAATCATTGTCTTTGCCTTGTTTTGAAAATTCGTCTCTATTTTCTTGTCCATTTTCAAATTCGACTCATGCTTATGATTTCTCATTTTTCACTTCACTTTTGCTACAAGATTGATTCTATGATAATACCAAGCTCTCCATGTTCATCAACTAGGCTTTGAGTCTTGCCCTTGAACTTGGTTTACTATGAAGTTCAGCATCTCCTTGGTAGATTTTTTGAGGACTTTGAACACTTATCATGGACTTCTTAGTTGCTCCTATATTTCCTAGTTGTTCAAGATGACTATCCTTCACACACACCAGCTCATTCTAGATCTGTTGTTTTCTATGGTATAACTTGTGGGATTATGATTCTATGTCACGATCTTAAAAAGAGATATGAAGACAAGGTTGGGGTCCTGAAATGTGGAGATAATAACATGTGTCCTTTTGGCCTTTTGAGGCTATAATTAGGCATCCCCATGATGGAGATATATGGATTCTTGAGTGGAAGTAATGGCTCTGAGAGATTCAATAACTTTTTCATCTATCCATTCGTCATAAATGAGACCCCATGGTCTTCTTCCTGAAAAATGGAATATGAGATCTAAAATCCTCACATTTCACAATCATATCCATTGGGTAAGTTCTCATGTCTGGATTGTAAGAAGATGATCTGGAACCTTAGGGCTCACATTTCTAGGAACTCATTTGAGCATCGACTTTTCTCATCATGGTCTACTTCTGCTCCTAGTCATCTTTGAAATACTTTTTGCTCAAGTCAATATATCCATGGTAGATAGGAGTCATCACCAAGTAGATAATATGTATCCATAATCTTTAATCAGGAAAAGCTTTCAGAACAAATTGTGCAAATTTCGGGTTCATCTGAGTCATCAGGGGACTTGTTTCTCAACTGGACTCAAGCACCTTTTTATGGTACTCCTCCATCAAGGTAATCCCAAGAGCAACAACATATTTCTAGCTAAAGTTATGAAATAGTTGCCATATCTTGCAAATCTTGAATACAAAATGTCTTACCCTTGAAACCATCTAAGCTTTATTGAAACAGTAGAATGGTTCCACTCTTTTAGAAGTTGGTGAGGATTTAAGATTCTTCAGTGTTATTCCATTGACTGAGTATCTTTGGTGACATATGAACCAATCCTTCTGATGTAGTGGATTCTCCACCAACATCCTAACAGAAAATTTGGTTTAACAACATCCCATATGAAGTACTCAGGAATGTCGGCTCGCAAGTATTCAGCTTCTACCATTTGAATCCTAGTCTTGTCTGGACAAGATCCACCAATGTCAAAAGAAGGAATATATTCTGACTTTACCAACGAGAGGTATTTTATTTGGTCTCCATGACAAGTAATTCACATGATTATAACGATAGGGAGCTAAAGAAGAAGTGTAGACCAAGGCCTTGACAACTTCTTTGTTCATGAGCATGACATTCCTAAGCTTGGCACTAGAGTTAATGATAGAGTTACTCAATTTATATACATTGATCAAGAAAGAGAGATCAAGAAGGGTCCTCATAGTCATGTTCTCATAAGTGGAGGACGTTGAAGCAATTAAGGTTTTGAGATTCGCCAGCAAGTACCTAGGAGCGGAAAGTGGTTCTTTGGTAGTGAAATTGATGGACGATCAGAATTTCTGAACAACTTCCTTTCATAAACTGGACAAGATTATCAAGTTTCTTGGGATGCAATTTCTCAGTTACTCAGACTCATAAATTTAGACTTTAGACTTCTTAACAATGTGGTTCAATGATGTTAAAGGATGAAATGGGTGGATGCATTTGGGAACAATGTTCATACCTTGATCCAGGTGTAGGAAATACATCTCTTCAGAAATAGAGGAAGTAAAAGCAAAAGTTAATTTGACCAACTGGGAATCAGAAGTACTTACTCGGAGAAGGAGATGTGACCTTCAGCTCTAGAGGTGGTACTCTGGGATTCTTCTTGGCTGAATCCATGGAAGTGAGGTAGCAGTGATCAATTTCAACCGCCATGTTGTTGATTTTATAAAGAGTCACCTTTTGAGGATTCAAGTTCTTCACAGTTGATAGCTTACTTCAGGAAGTAAATCATTAATGAGGCATACCTTTTGATGCTTGTGATTTACGAGTAGACATATGCACAAGATTAGTTATTCATATCAGCCATGGAATATATGGATATTCATCATATGAGCATTCAAAATACTGCAATATTTCAACAATTATGGCATCCTTCTTCATTTGAGTTAGTTCCACGTACTATCATTGACAGGTGGAAGCTTCAGCAGGCATAAAGCTTTTTAGGAATGCATCCAACAATAGTGATTCTAGTTCTAGTTATGGTGATCATGGAACATAGCCAGTAGAGCAATTTTCTTATTCATTGTAATACAGATTCATCTGATGAAACTTCTGATAGACAACTATCTTGGTGCCTTCATACTGGGAACTCTGGACAAGATATAAATTTTTTGTTGAAGTGGTTATCTAGATCTTTCCTGACATGATCCAAAGATCATCTTCCACTTTAATTAGATCTTGTCCCTTTAGGTAGCATTATCCAATGTATTTGCCGAATTCAGAGTTCCCCTCAATAGGCTGAACCCAACTTTAAGCGATTGAGAATTGCATAAAGATACCTCTTTTGATTGTCTGCAATCAAGACAAGCACCAGTAGGACATATTCTTTGAGAATCAGACTTGTTGAATAATCCTAGATGCTAGATTTTATTGGACTCGATCTGGATCTTGTGGATTTTACACTTATTCATTCCTGAGCCAATTGAGTGAGATCTAAGGGCATGGGAATCTTGAGGAGGATGACTTGAACCTTGACTTGCAAGTTTAGTTCTTTAATATATGCCCAATCTAGTGATTGAGCTTTGCTAGACTGTGAAAATAGTAGAACCATTATACCAGGTTGAGCATTTTGTAATGACTAAAATGGAACAGACAAGACAACATCTTCATGTTCCACTCCAAGAATATCACATGTCGTGATAAAAGCTATAATATGCTCATCTTGATGTTTGTTGGCTAGACTTTCTACACAGCTGAAAACCTAGGCAGTCATGAGATAAATCTCCCTCATTTACCGGTGAGGCTCCCATGTAATAATTTTTCAATTATATTACTCTAATATCTATTTTTCATTGGTTTTACTTTAACTATGTAGCTCATGAACCATAGCTAGACAATTTTGCAGCAAGTAAGCAGCTGTAAGAAATGTGAAATGCAGTGTAGAAGGGAAATAATTAAAATGCAAGAAGAAAGGAAAGGAAGATGTGTAACCTAATCAATAGTTGACAGAGTTGATCGCATGCACATAGATAAAACAAATAGATCTTAAAATGCAAAGAATTTGAAGCAAAGGAAAGTTCCAGATCTAGATCTAAGACAACACAAATTTTTATGCATAGATCTAGAAATAAGAAATACACCCAAAAAGAAATAAGAAACAAAATGCACCTTTGACACAAAGTTCTCTGGAAATATACCTCCTCTCTATTCCAAGCTTTCAAAAATATATCAGGGTTTCATCTCAAAGTATGGAACACAAGAATGTTGATTACAAATTCTGATCCCTTAACCCATAGGCTCTTCCTCTATTTATAGTGTATAGAGGGCAAGTTACAAATAGGAAGACTTTAACTGAACTAGACACATGTGGAATTTGTAATGGAAGCAACTGGAAATACTCCCTCCTGGAATTCCTCTTTGTCATGACATGCATAATTTATAACTGTAAAATAGATCCTTCTATTTTGCATGTCTGCCACCTATTTCCAAGTAATTGACTTCTTCAAGTAATGGACTTTTAAACCAATCACTTAAGTTTAATAATTTAATTTATTTCTCAATTACTTTTTCAAAAAAAAAAAAGAGAAAGAAGAAGGAAAGAGGAAAAGAAGTTAGAAGAAAGCTGCAACACTTCTAATCTTGTTCTTTTTCCATATTCTACATGCAGATTTATTCTTTTGCCTTTGATTTTCACCAAACTAGATCTGGAAGAAGTTGACCGTGATTTTATTTATGGGTATTGCCTCTAACTTTTCTTCCCTCTTATCCTTGAAATTTTTTTCAATTCTTCTCCAGTATATGCACCAAGTGTAATGTTTTCCATAAATAATTTAGACAAAACTCATCATTTTTATTTTTAATTGCATATGAGCAATTAAAAAATTATGGAAAGCACTCTGGGTGAATGCAGATATGAAGTAAATTCAATGAAAGCTTCAACTGGAAGATCAAGAGCACATGCACAAGATCTTGGAAGGAATTTTCCATACACTAACTTCTACATGGGTTGTGTTAGAAACAAGAGGATGAATTTTTGTCTGGAAGCCTTTGTAATTATGAGATCTAGATCTGTAAATTAAATCAGCGATAGGTTCAGGGCCTATGTTTATATCATTGAATTTAGTTAAATTTGGAAGCTATGAATGATTCTAATGATCCTTTTCTTTCATCATGCTTCATCATGGCTGGAACAATCTTTGTCTGAGCTCTTTTTCTTTTAATTATGTCTAAAATCCCTTGTAATTGCATCAATTTGTGTAGATATCTAGGAATTTATTCATGATTCGGGAGATATATTCAATGTGTTCTGACATTGATTTGAACTCACTTTTCACTTATATGATCACTTGTGACGAATACCTACAATTAATTCAGACAAAGATGGAGTTCTAGGGCATGAACACTATGATTTTTATCACCAAAATCTGCATAAAAAGTCATGCTGCCCTAAAATTTGAGGCTTTTCTTGCATGTACAGAAAGAAAAAATATTATTCAATTCATTAGAGCACTTATACCAACATTCATATAATTATCATAGCAAGAATCAATCCATTCCAACCCTAGCCGCTAGACCTTGAAGCTCCCTGGCAATGAAAAACACCTTTTCATGCAAAAACCTCCTCCTTTCCTTGGTGCACTAAAACCTATTTGGGCTACAATCCTTAGCAAAAAGAATTAATTTCTTATTTATTATTGTAGACTCATGCTTATATAATCCCAAACATACTATTTTTAATAATTTTCCTTCCTATTTCTGGGTAATTTAATTAATAAAAAATCATGTTTATTCACCCAAATTGGGCGCCCAATTATGCATGCTGCTGGTTTCTTTTAAATGAATTTATTTTATTTATTTTTAGTCATGCATCCTTGACTTATCCTTAGCTCTGTCCACTTGCATTGAATTTCCTTCTATTAATGGCACCAAAATTGGGTGACATAAACCAGTTAATAAATATTATTAAATGCATTGTTATTCACCCAAGGTGGGTCACATTTTTTAGCAAGGGTAGCATTTCTAAAAATAAGACGTCAACGTTGATGGGAATTTCCACCCTGAATTGTAGCTCCAAAAATCCCCTCTTCCACTTAAGTGATTTGAATTTCATCATGGAATTTTTTACCCTTCAAGGAAGGTAAGAAATTCTCCACTGGTGCTTTAAGTGATTTTTGTTTGATAATGGAAATTTTTACCCTGCAAGGCAGGTAAGAAATTCTCACCTACCTGACACCTCTAATATTTCACATTACAACTTAAGTGACTTTGAATTCATGGGAAAAATTACCATAGTAAGACAGGTAAGAAATTCACACGTCTACCTGCCACTACCAAAGTTCTCATTGTAGCTTAGATCCATTTATTCCAAAAAGTGTGATTTGCATATGAGAGGATTTTGTGCTTGACTTCATCTTTTTTGGTCAGAATTTTTCTTTTTGAGGCTAATTCCTTCTAGTGCAGGAGCCATAAATGATCTCCAGATGTTCCAGGAAATTAACAGACTATACAGAACAAAGAATAGACCCAAGGGAATTAAACAGAAAGACAATGGAAAAAACCACAGAAAAACACAAAAGAAATAAATAAAAATGAAAAATATTTCCAGAAGTCACAAACAAAGCTCTGAATTCATTCCTGGTGAAAACCCTATTGAGATGTGTGAATATTGGCATGCAAAACTTCAACAAGATTCAACCGGAGCACAATTTACCTCAAACGAGGCTTTATTTATTTAATAAATAATTAAATAAAAATTTCCCGCTGACAAAACTTGGCAAAGGGATAAAATGAGTTTCACCATCTGGGTATTTGTCGAAATTGGCTCATATGATTCACTGGGAATAACTTAACGTAATAGAGACATCTTCTGGCAATAAAAACACAACAAGACTTGTTATTTTAAAAGAAAAAAAAAATTAAACATGGGGTAGTCTCAAATTTTAGGGTGAAATCTGTGGACAACCACACACTAAGATAACAAAGGGAACTGGGTTTTGTTATGTTTTGGTCACAAATAAGAATGAACCTATAAGTACACAAATACCAATAGAAGTAGCAGAATTAATAGAATAATTTTTTTATGTTATTCCTGATGAGCTACCTGATGGGTTACAACCCAAAAGAGATATCCAACACCATATTGATTTGATCCCAGGGTCTTCACTACCAAATAAATTGGCTTATAGGATGAGCATGACATTGCATAAATAGTTGAATAAGCAAGTGACAGAGCTCGTGAGAAAGGGTGTAGTAAGGGAGAGCATGAGTCTGTGTGCAACTCCATCTTTATTAACTCCAAAGAAATATGGAACATGGAGAATGTGCACGGATAGTAGAGCAATCAACAAAGTTACAATCAAGTTGATTAACTAAAATTAGAACTAAGTGCAAGGAAATAGTAACCCTAGTTAATCTAATTAGAAGGACTAAAATGTTGTATAAATGCAATACATAACATAAAGTATATGTAAATAAATATGATAAGTAAAATGAAACCCTGGATATGCAAGGGATTAGAGAGAAATTGCTTAGATGATTGTTGTAGATGGTCGCACAGTGTCACAGGTCTAAGAATAAAATCTGGAAGTGTAGATGAACACTCAGGGAACCTGTGAAGGGAAAATATGGAAGATCTAAAGTGACTAGGTCACATGGGAGTGTACTGGGGTACCTCAGGGCACCCTGGTCTATTATCTGGGTGCTCTGAACACTGTAAATGCTCAAAACATGTAACTGGTGTGGTCACAAGTTGGTTCTGAACCTTCCCTATTTGTCACGCTGGATCTGTCGGATGAGCTAGAAAATGACCTGTAATGCAAAGAGAAGTATCAAACCCTATAAAATTGAAATATGCATATAAATGGGTTAGACTGACCTCAACCGCCAAACTAGTGGTCTTATTGGTGAGTGTTGCAATACATTTCAAATTTGGATGTAGTTCTGGTTTGTGTGTTCATGTCATTCCCTGGGTGATCTTGTGTCAATCACACTTTTTGAAGTAACGAGAAATAATAACTATTGAACATGTAAATAACATGGTTGGATGGAATAAAATATAATCCCTCCCCCTATAAAGTATGTGTGATCCAAATCTCCTAGCCTTGATGCATGAAACTATGTGGATGAAATTTATGCAATGGATACAACTCCAGATGGAGTGATAGCAGTGTGTAATGATATGACCTAGGACCCTCATTATGGTCTTATAGTTTTATATTTATAGGTCTCTAAAGCTTAATTTCGTAATTAATCCCGAAAAGGCCGAATGAGAAAAATATAAATATGACCAACAACTAGAAATGACTCAAAAAGGAGAAAAAGGGGATTTTTATAGATCGGGGTGCCCAGAGTGGGACCGGGGCACCCCGAGGCACCCCAGTACAAGTTGGGGTGCCATGATTTAGGGCTAGAATGTTGGGGTAGTTACAAAATGGATGGATAAATGCTGCAAAATACCCGGGAACTACAAAATAAAATGTAAAATAAATATGTCCAAAAGGTGGGATTAATTAGTACTTTGTACACTTAAGAACCTTCTATATAGTAGTATAAGACCAGGCCAAAGTATGTGTAAAGTGCATAATTTTATGTCTGCATTTTTCCCCCACTTTATGTTACTGAGCGAAAAGATTGGTAACATAAAGTAGATAGAGATACGTACCTAATATCCATGTAGAGTGTAAAAGAAGATGTGTTGATGGACTAGACTCAAGAGTGGAATGATAAAAAAATAAAAATGTGGAGGAGCATGGATTCTAAATATGAAAAATATGCATAAAAAGTGATGAGAGTGAACCTATGGAAGAAAACTTGTGTAGTTGTTGTGGCACGTAGTGTACCTGCATGGTTAGTATGGCAAGTACTATCATGGTGTGTTGTCATTGATTTTGTTGTTGTTGTTGTTGTTTTTGCCTCCAATGTGAGTGCTTGTTTCTCATACAAAGGACCTGCAAGGAGAAAATGATCAAGTATTCAAATATGTATGTATGTAAAAATGCTATTTAAAATACGCAAATGTAAAATATGGTAGAAAAAGTGTAAATGGAACATGTGCACCTGATCCATGTTGAGAAAAAGGGTGTAGAAGTATATCTTGTACTATCAAGATTTTTTCGGGTGATCTTACGCCACCCTGGCTGAAGAAGTGTAGGGAAGAAATGATCTGTGTCCTCAAACTCTAACTACTTCTACTGAAATTTGTTACAGAGATCTCTATATTATCATTATTTTTTGGGTGATCTGATGCCACTAAATGGAGAAGTGTAGAGAGGCACACCCACTATAACCCCCATGCCTGTAACCACTCCATAGAATTGCCAAAGGACACAATGTCCTTGTTTCGCACGGAATTTTTCAGCTTTTGGGAATAGAGTTGCTTCTATCCTTTTATTCCTTTGAGAAACAGATAAGGGTTAGGGTTAGGAGGAATACCTGTTAAATGTCGAGAGGGCGTGCGTGTACCGTAGAGAGAGATCAGGTTGATTGCGAAGAACTCCTTTTTGTCTTGGAAGGACTACCTGCAAATAAGAATACAAGACCACCAGATTTTGATTAGACAATAAATTAGGGAACTGCCTTGGGCCCAGGAAATATAAAACTTCCTTTCAAAGGTGGTCAGTTCCCCTGATAATATGAATTAACACAAATGATTGTAAAATAACAATTTAATTGCCTCGTTGAAACAAGTAGGGGGAAAGGCTGGTTTTTGGTTTTGAGTCACAATAACCGGGTACCAGTTTCTGTTAACCGATATCAGTAGGGGCTATGCTTTAGGGACTTTTAGTGAGGGTCGGTTGTAGGGTGGTTGTGTTGTTTATAAGGCTGGTAAATGAGTGGGATTAGGTAACGGGGTGATGAGAGGGTAGAGGAATGATAGTTAGATGTAATGTGTTGCTGGGTAGTAGATCTAGGAATAGATTTATGACGGATGTGATTCAAAAGTCTAAGAAATGTTATTAAAGAGGACATATAAGGTACAACTTACTGGTTATTGACGAGGATGCAGGTCCAAGAACTGTGATGACAAAGGCAGAACTCAGGTAGGATGACCTGACACTCAGGAGATGAGCTATCTTCCCTCCCGTTGACAGATGAGTGTCACTGGGCCCTGGTTACTCAGTTGCAGTCTTGGGCTTGATGTCCTTCTCTGCAAACTCTTTTGGTTTCTTCGCTTGTCTCTGCTCAGCCAAGCAAAATCCGAATTCTCTCGATCACTTCTGATGATCCCGATTAATCAAAAATCCTTCGACCTTTGTTTCTGATTAGGGGAGGTCATTTACAGGGAACCGATGTCGGTTACCTAACCGACGGCGGTAGAGTAGGAACCGGTATCGGTCAGGTCAAAGTGGGCTATTTTTAGTAAAATAGCCAACTTTCCCTCCTTTTCTCCCGAGGGATTAGTTGCGGGCTTGGTCAAGTAACTACAAGGTCGGTTTTGGGTGTGAGTAAGGAGTCATTAGTCATGGGTGTGGATGTAGACCAAGTTATAGGTCTTAATTAGGTTAGTTTAGGGTTAGGACTAGGTCATGATGAGGTGGTAGGTACGGTGATGTGGATTTATTAATTATAAGGTAATTAATAAATAATTGTGTAAGGTTTAGGTGATGAGGTTAGGTTGCGAAATGAGATGCGGGTTACAGGGGGTCATAAGACACAAATTTGGTGTCTACAGTCCTATTAAGGTTGTTGTGTATGGAGTTATTAGACTGGTCTGAACTCACTCGTTGTGTCTGAACCAATGTAAATACGTTATGTTAGTAGAAAACCTACAATGATGCACCCCTCTTTGGGGGCGCATACGATGACCATGGAAGGAGAATGCGGCCCCAAAAGAGGACCAACCAAACTTTGACCTATAGAACTCTACCCTGCATGAGGAAAGGGAAGCGCTTGGTAGATACCAAGGCGTGCACAAAAGGGAATGACTAGCCAATACAAGTGTTAGTATGAAAAACACATGCATGCAATAATACAAGTGTAACATACACAAATAATGTAGAAACTACTAAACAAAGTAGTGTAATCACGTAAGAAAACAATCATACCACACAAAGCAGGTTTTCAACATGGGACATCACTCATGATGTCTCAAGACATGCAAGGCCATCATGGCCATAAACAAAAAATAAGTATGCACACAAGCAAAGGACAAATCCCACATATAATAGAAAACAAAGCAGACAAGTAGAAACAAGCAAGTGGTCATGGAAACATGTAAACCTACAAAACAAGTGTTGCACCTGGAACACCCATTAGCATGTTAGAGTGATAACCAATATGTCAAAACATGTATAAACAAGTAGTATAAGATGGTAAGTATAAAATGAAACAATAGCACCTATATGAGACAAATGTGGATTCCCCCAGCGACCAGTATAGTAAGGGTAGAAGGAGAGCATCCATGCCACGTGTAAATGTCATGTATCCATGATCACACTAGAAAAAGGCATGAATGCACATGTGTGTATGATAATGACATAGAATAAAGCAATCTACTATATGTAGTAAAGTGATCATGTAAAAAACTAGTAAGCAAGAGTAAATGCTACCAAGATAATGCAGTATGTTGTGGATGGATGAAATGGAATGCAAGATGGAATGATAGGAACAATGTGCCCCCAAGTGAATGGAAGTGTATGTAATGAGGTTCATTTTTTTCCCCCTCAGCAGTCAAAAATGAACTGTAAATGAGAGTGCGTCATCGGGAAATGGTTGAGTATTGTTAGTTGTGTCTAGTGTGTTGTGATGAATGTGTATATATAGTGGTGCTGAGATGCAACATGGGGAGAAGATGTGCGTGGACCTTATAGCATAAGCGTATACCATGAATTAGTAGAATAGACAAGATATGATTTATTCCTAAGCATATATCACTATGGGATGAGTGGTAGTATGTGGTGATGAAGTATGTGATTGTATAGTGAATTTGTGTGAACCATATAGCCGAGGCATATATCACGAATTGTTGAATGGGTGAGTGATGATTTATCCTTAAGCGTATATCACTACATGATGGAAGAAGAAGGTGACAATTTAGCCTATAGTGTATGTCACTATGAGATGAGTGATGAGGGCATATGAAGCGTATATGAGTATGTGGTGGATAACAGAAGGTGGTGATTTATCATTTAGCGTAACATGATGAATAAGAATGCGGTGGTGATTTAACCTAAAGTGTATACCACTAAGTGACAAGTAGAATAAATGATGATGTAATAGAATGAATTATAATAGGATAATAGAATATGTGATGATAGGATGTAAGAGGAGAATGAGAAATTGATTAAAAGAGTGGTGATGTAACCTAAGGTGTATACCACTACATGATGTGATGATGAGTGTGGGTGACAATATAGCCTAGAGCATTGGTCACTAGTCTGATGAATGTTGTAGGATGATATGTTGCATGTAGGTAAGGTCCATTTGATTGGTAAACCCTTGACAGTCAAGTATGGAATGAGGAACTAGAGTGCGTCATAGGGTAGTGAGTGCAAAGCCTAGAAAAACATAGTGTAGGTGACCAAATGGTGAGTAGGTTGTGCAAATGTGTAGTAAAATGTGATTATAGGTGTAGATGGAAATATGATATGTAGTAATGAAATGTAGAGCTAGGCCCATATATAAAGGCAACCTAATGTAATATGTCAAATGTACGATGTATATAGGATATGCAATGATAAAACTAGACCCGAATGCAATGGAATCTAGTGTAGCATGTAGAATAGGATGTATAAGTGCAAAGTGGGTATATAGGGTGTAGTAATAGGCACATATAAAAATAGAATATGTAAAGATGATGGATGGAATCTAGTGTAGTGTAGAATGGATAGGATGGATAGATGCGCTATGTGAATACGAGCAATGTAATAAAGGGATGATGTGTGGATGATGCAAGATGCGGATATAAGTGTGGATAGGATATGAAGTGATGAAATGCAAAACTAGACGCATGTGAGATGACGACTAGTGTAGTATTCATAAGATAAATGATGTATAAATGAATAATAGATGAGGTATGCATAGGATAATTTAGGATATAGAATAAGTATAGAAAGGATAATGTAGGAATTTTGAGATGATGTAAAAATCAACTACTATTATTTTTGGCAGAGGAGGACTATGAGAAGGTCAGATTCTTATAGAAATATTTATAAAGATTTATTTTCAATATTTTAATAGATCGGTACCATTTAAATGGACCCGGAGACGTAGGACATCAGCGCCGAACTCCGTTATCACATCTATGTCAATTTATTGGTGATATTCACTACTATTTCTTTGTTTTTACACAGTACTTGCAGATTTTAATTATTTATTAAAATTACAAGAAGGTCGTAATTCACATTTTAAAATAAAAAATTTGAGTGTTGGATTGTGCAAGTTTTCTTTAATTTTTAGATCACTAGTATCAGAGCTGGTTTTAGATGGTTTTTGGATCAGATTAACATTTTTTTGATTGCAAGTTGTGTGGATGTTAACAAGGTCCCGGTCTAAGAAAGGTGAAGGAGAGCTAGTAGAAGAGGATCCCAAAATTGGTACAAGATGCTCTTGAAGTCCTACAATGGCAGATTGAGAGGCGGAAGAATTTCGTCAATCATTCCAACAGATGAAGGAAATGGTGGAAGAACTATACCAAGATAGACAATGGGAAAAGGAAACTAGAGGAGGTAAAAAAAATAAATCCTTAGTTCTGATATTCCTAAAGGTGAACCTTTAAAATATGATTTTCCTTCATTGAAGTTAGATATCAAGTTTTAATTTCCAATGTATACTTGAGAGCTAGATGCAGAGAAGTTGGACAACTGGATCAAGCAGATGGAGGTATATTGCAAGGTTTAAAAAATTGCGGATGATGAAGCAAAGATTCATTTGGAAACTCTTTGGATGGGTAGCACAACACTTATTTGGTGGGAGAGTAAGCTTCAAGAAGTAGAGGAAACCAAAGGTAATGAAATCACTTTTTATTCTGATTTTGTTTCAAATCTTAGACAATAATTTTATCCTCTTGGTTACAAGCAACAAGCTATGATGGATTGGAAAACATTAAGGCCAAACTAAGGGAAAAAGTGTTCATGATTATACACATAATAATTTAGGAAAAGGGATCTAATTCTTGGAATTTCCCTAAACATACAAGAAACACTGCTTAAATATATTGGTGGATTGCATAGTTACCTAAGGCATATGATTCTTGTTTTAGGTGCCACTAATCTTGATGCAATGTGTGTTCAAGAAACACATTTGGAAGCATGAATTAAAATGACTAAGGAGTCCATCCTCTTCTTTTAAACAAAAGAAAAATCAATCTAAAGGATAAGGAAAAGGTTCAAAAGAACAAGGAAAAGGAAAGGGTAAGCACAAAATAAGTTCTAATGTTAATGAAGGAAGATGAAAAACCATTTTTTAATCATTGTAAAAAGAACCATGATGAGTCTAGATGTTGGAAATTACGTCTAAAAACTAATCCTAAATGGATGGTTAAGAAAGGAAAAGAGAAGAAAACCAATATTGTGGTTCATGATCTTGGGTCTTATTCAGGGGATGAAACCAAGATCATGACTATGAGTTTTCAAGGTAATCATTATTTCTCTTCTTCCAACACTAGTACTTCAAATGTTGCATCTTCTTCTAATCAAAAATTTATGCATGATGAAAAGAAACAGAATGAGTATTTTCCACCTTAGAGTTATTTCAAAACATACAAAAATTGATAACCTTTTTTATAGTGGATCTCAAGATAATTTGATTTCAGAGGAGGTTGTTAAGAAATTGGGACTCATAACTAATTTGCATCCTAAGCCTTATCCTTTGGGTTGGGTTTGTGATGATGCAAAGGCTGCAGGTAACTAAAAATTGTAGATTCTAGGTTTTCCATTAAAGATAAGTTTATTGATGAGGTTGATTTGGATGTTGTTCCTTTCGATATTTTTGGAGTATTTTTTGGGAGTCCTTATTTATATGATCCTAAAGAAATCTTCTATAGGGAAGAAAATAAATACTGTGCTTGTGAAGGATGGAATTGATTATATTTTTAGAGCTCATCGTGTAAAAACAAATCTTTCATTGGTTAATGCAGGACAGATGAAAAGGCTTGTTAATTCAAGCAAGATAATTTTTGTACTCATGGTGATCAAAGCCAAAGAGAAAGATCATGAAAAGGATTTTGAATGATTGTGATCTAAAACATGGTAATGAATTGGTAAAAATTATTTCTAACTATGATGATGTTTTTCAGGATCCACAAGGTCTACCTCCCAAAAGAGGGGTTCAAATGAGATACAGTTGCTACAGGATGCACCTCTTCCCAACATTGGTATGTATAGATTTTCCATGGTTGAAAATGAGGAAATCAAGAAACAAGTGATGGAAATTTTGGCCAAAGGTATTATTCATCCAAGTACATAGCCATGTGGTTCACAAATTATTTTGGTGCCAAAGAAAGATGGCACATGGCGAATGTGTGTTGATTTTTTTGCCTTAAACAATATCACGGTGAAAAATCGTTACCCTCTTCCTAGAATAGATGATTTGTTGGATCAATTAAAGAATGCAATTTACTTCACTATGTTAGATTTAAGAAGTGGTTATCACCAAGGATTAATGAAGGTGATATGTGGAAAACTTATTTTAAAATGAAACATGGATTATTTGAATGGTTAGTGATGCCTTTTGGATTGTGCAATGCACAAGACAACATTCATGAGAGTTATGAATGATGTTTTTAGACCATTCATTGATGATTTTGTTATTGTCTACTTAGATGATATTCTTATTTTTAGTAAGTCTTGGGATGATCATGTTATTCACATCCAGAAAGTTTTAGATGCGATTAAGGGGAGAAAAATTATTTTTGAAGATGTCAAAATGTGAATTTGGGAAAACATATCTTTAATTTACATGGGTTATGTTGTGGGAAATGGTGAATTGAAAATAGATCCTGCAAAATTTGAGGTCATTATTAAATGGCCTAGACCCACTAATGTGATAGAAGTTAGGAGTTTTCTTGGTGTAGTACAATATTGGAGAAAATTTATTGCTAAATTCTCATTTATTGCATCTCCTTTCCATGCTTTGACAAGATATTAAACATGTCCTTTAGTGGGGAGGAAAAAAACAAAAATTTTGATGCACTGAAAGAGAAAATCAATACCGCTTTGGTCTTGGCACTTCTAGATTTGCAGCACTCATTTGAGATTGAGATACGGATGCTAGTGACTATGCAATGGGGGTAGTTTTGATGCAGAACAAATGACTTATGTGTTACCATTCAGAAACCTTCATGAAGTGCGGTAAGAAATTATCCAACTTATGATAAAGAGTTGTATGCTTTGGTGTTAAGTGTATAAGAAATGGAAGCATTACTTGATGGGCAAGGAAACAATTATACATATCGATCATCAACCCCTCCAGTACTTTCAAACACAAAAAAGTTATACAAAAGTCTAGACATTTCCGTTGGATGGGATTCTTGTAGCAGTTTCATCTCGTGATCATGTATAAAAAAGGTATTCACTGACATGTTATCTAGACCTCTAATTTTTGTTGCATCTATTCTTTTAGAGCATAGTTCTTTGGCTCATGATAGTTATAAGGAATAATATGTTTATGATGCTCATTTTAAAGAAGTGTATGAGGATTTAACGAGTAGGAAAAAAGTAGGAAAAATGGATTATCATGTGCATGATGGAATTTTATATCATTCATGGTAAACTTTGTATTCCATAAAATGAGGGTGTGCATATGATTAGGGAAGATCATACTTCTCTTATTTCTGGTCATTTTGGTGTTGGTAAAATAGTTACACATTTATAGATGTATTGTTATTGGCCTAAAATGCATGAACATGTAACCAAGTATATAAAAGGATGTGTTCTTTATGCCAAGAGCAAGCCTAGTAATAGGAAATTAGGACTTTACACTCCTCTTCATGTCCCTACATGGCCATGGGAAATTATTTCCATGGATTTTTTAGGAGGCTTTCCCATGTCACGAAAGAAACATGAATATTTATATGTGGTTTTGGACAAATTTAGCAAGATGTGTGTGTTGATTCCTTGTACTAAACAAATAATTGGTGAAGGGACTACACATTTATTCTTTTAGTTTGTATGGGTTCATTTTGGATTTCCCACTTCAATTATTTCAGATTGGGATTCTATATTTCTTGGGGAATTTTGGTCAACTTTGTGGGGTTTAATTGACACTAAATTGAAGAAAATAACTGCTTTCCATCCACAAACTGATGGTCAAACAGAGGTTGTGAACCACACGGTGGTACATTTTCTTAGGGGCTATTGTGGTAAACATCCTAAATTGTGGGATGAACATTTATATTATGTGCAACATGCTTATAACCAACACCTTACATTCTTCTACTTTGAAGTCTCCATTTGAGACTTGTTATGGTTATCTGCCTAAATCTCCATTAGATTTCTCTTTTGGACAAGAACTATTGTTAATGGTTTAAGTGATTCTGAACAAAGCTAAAAGTTTTTGTAGGGAATACAACAAGTCCATCAGTATGTCTGAGAACATTTGGAGAAAAGTCAAGCGAAGTATAAATAAAGGCATGATAAACACATAACTGATCACAAGTTCCAAGTTGGTGATTCAGTTTGGCTTCACATCAACAAAGAAAGGCTGACATGTGAAGGTAAAAATTTGAAACCTATTTAGTATGGTCCATTATAAATATTGGAGAAAATTGGTAACAATGATTTCTGGTTGGATTTACCTCCATATATGAAAATTTATTCAGTTGTAAATGTTGAGAACTTGAAATTGTATGAACTGCCTATGATTATTGATCATGATGATGCTAACTTTATACCTTCCATTGATGATTTTACACCTGAGTATCTCGATGAGTTGCAAGATGATATCATTTTGGACAGGAAGGTTAGAAATTTGTGAAGGGGTGATATTGAATATCTTTGTGTTGGGTTCAAAGGCATGCATCCAAACAAGGAAAAATGGATGGAAATCAGAAAGGTGAGGGAGAAGTACCCTCACCTATTTACCAATTAAGTTGAATTTTGGAGGTTCAAAAGTTTCTCAGATGTGGAGGAGTGATCCAAAAGATCCTTATTGCCAAGAAACATCTGATCTAAAATATTCTCAGAATAAGTTATGGGTAGTTTCATTGCATGAAGAAAATTTGTAGCTTTCAGTGAAAATATCTTGTTTATAGAAATCGGAGCACATACGTATAAATATTATGACTCGGTGAAATTTTTGAGACAATTGGAAAATTTAGGACTACGCAGTAAGTTGAACATGTGTGCGCTGGCCAAGTGGACCAATGGAAATATGCAACACAGTGGCAATAATATGAACAAAGGGTAAAAGTTAAGGTTTGAATATCAGTCTTGGACACTCGGTGACAGACCGGTGGGCAACACACTCTGATTATGTAGGTTGGGGGCTTAGCCTCCTTATCATATTGTTATCATCAGGAATTTTTTAACTTATATGTGCCTCAACTTATGCTAAAGTCAGGCTCAATATGGGATAGCCCGACTCGTGCTATACCGTAGTCGATCTATCCACCGAGCCACACCACATATTATCTCCTTCATTAGCTACATTTACATTTCTATCTCCTACGCATTATTATTCCAACTGCCAACTCGCATTTATTGTCCTTATCGTTCCAAATCGAATGCGGCTACCCAAGTATGTGTCAAACTGAGCATATGCTAGCTATTCCAACAAAGCAGTGCCTAATATATTTGGCTCATCAAGCTAATGGTAATAATAAACCACCACAACCAATTTGAACCGACACCTCCACCTTCTCTGCAGCATCGAAATGTGGGATAAAATGTGCCCCATTTAGAAGTCAAAATGTAAAGCTGGAAAGAGAGGAATTCAACCCAATGGCTGCTAGGGTAAAAGGATGAGGCACGCTTCACCATTGCACTACAAAGCTGGTTAAACATATTATTAATGGGGATCTGTAATAGTTGTATCACGCATAGGGACTCCATAAAACCTTTGTAGTATTATGCCATAAGTCTTTTGATCTAGAGATAGAGGAAAAAAATGGATGAAATTGTAAAAAGGAGGCTAGTGTTGTTTATGGAAGAGGATATTACTAGTGAGAAGATAAAATTATTATATAAACCATTTGGAAAGTGTTTATTTTTAACAATTTAATAGATCGGTGCTCATTCAAACTGGACCCAGAAGATGTAGGCCAAAAGCGTCAAAACTCCATTGTCACATCTTGAGTCAAATTGTTAGTGAATATTCTCTATTATATCTATCTAGTTTTACAGAGTTTTTACATATTTTAATTATTTATTAAAATTACAAGAAGGTCGTAATGTCATATTTTAATTAAAAAAATCGTTAAAAGAAAAATTTTGAGTATTGGATTGTGCAAGTTTGCTTTGATTTTTAGATCAAGGCATGAGTAGAAGGTTAAAGGTCATCAAAAGTAAAGCCAAGACGAGCTAGACCAGTAAGAGAATAGGTTTTTTCATTGCATTCAGGGTCGAACGGAACATGTTCCCAATAAGAGTTATGAATGAAAAGTGTACATGTAAAAAGGATATGAGCTAATGGTGAAGACGAAGAAGGAAGGATATTATGTATGGATGGAAAAAATGGCTAATGTGGAAGAATAATGGTAGTAGGAGATAGTGTAGAGGGGATAACATCTAGAAAACAAATAGCACCCTCAAGTGGTGGTAAATGAGGATGATCATCCATAGGTTTAGGTTCATCCGTAGTATCAATGTGAGGAATATGAATGCTAGTATGAGGGTCATGGACACAATATTGGAATGGATCACGATCTCATAATACAATATACTCAATATTCTCATGTAAGAATTTGACACAACGATGGATGGTAGAAGCAACAACTTGCATAGCATGAAGCCATGGTCTCCTTAACAAGTAATTATATGAGACAAGAAAATCAATGACGAAGAAAATGGTAGGGAGAGTCTTAGGACCTATAGTTAAAGGAAAGCTAACGTAGCCTAGACATGGATGAACAAAACCATCATAAGCACGAAGTGAAATGGAAGAAGGGATGATGTCATGAGAAGACAAACCTAAGGCTTGGAGAAAGGATATAGGGCATAGATTAAGCTTAGATCCATTATTGATAAGAGTATGCTTGATAGCAATATTGTAGATGTGAGACATGATGTATAGTGGTGGGTCATTATCAAAGGGGTGAATGTCAGTGGGAGGATTTCCCTAGAATGTGATATGTTAAGAAAAGGCCTCGGAAAATGTGTCATACAGGGAATCCGGATGCATGTTAGCAGAAACATCAGTAGTAGCAAAGAAGGTTTGAACATGGTGAAGCAAATCAGGATGGGTAAGCAAGTATTCAATAATGGAGATATTCATGATGATGGAATGAAAAATCCCTAGAAGGTGGTAGAAAGAGACATTCGGTTCACCAAAATGATTAACTGAAATTAAAACTAAGTGCAAGGAAATAATAACCCTAGTTAATCTAATTAGGAGGACTAAAACATTGTATAAATGCAGTAAATAAAATAAAGAAGATGTAAATAAATATGCTAAGTAAAATGAAACCCTAGATGTGCAAGGGAGTAGAGAGAGATGTCTTAGCTGATTCCTATAGATGGTTGCAAAGTGTTGCAAGTCTAAGAATAAAATGTGGAAGTGCAGATGAACACTCAGGGACCCTACAAAGGGAAAATCTGGAAGATATGAAGTGAATGGGGCATCTGGGAATGTATTGGGGTGCTCTAGGGCTCCCCGATCTGCTATCTAGGCCCTCTGAACACTGTAAATGCTCAAAACCTACAAATGGTGTGGTCACAAGCTAGTTCTGAACCTTCCCTATTTGTTGTTCTAGATCTGTCGGATGAGCTGGAAAATGACTTGTAATGCAAAGAGAAGTATCAAACCCTGGAAAAATAAAAGATTCATATAAATGGGTTGGATTGACCTTAGCCGTCAAACTAGTGGAATTATTGGTGAGCGGTGCACTACATTTTACACCTGAATGTAGTTCTAGTGTGTGTGTGTGTGTGTGTGTGTGTGTGTGTGTGTGTGTGCATATTGAGTCCTAGGTGCTCTCATGCTAGTCACACTTTTTGAAGTAGCAAGCAATAGTAACTATATAAAATGTAAATAACATGTATGCATGGAATATAATAGAATCCCCCCTATGAAGTGTGTGTGATGCAGATCTCCTAGCCTTGATGCATGGCACTATGTGGATGCAAGTGGTGTAATGGATGTAACTCTAGATGGAGTGATAATAGTGTGTAATGTTATTACCTAGGACCCTCGTTATGGTCCTATAGATTTATATTTATAGGGCTCTCAAGCTTAATTTCATAATTAATCTCGAAAAGGCCAACTAAGAAAAAGATAAAGATGACCAACAACTAGAAATGGCCCAAAAATGAGTGAAAGGGGATTTGCATAGATCAGGGCACTAAGAGTGGGACTGGGGTGCCCCAGTATAGGCTGGGGCACCCTGAGTTAGGGCTAAAATGTCAGGGTAGTTGTGAAATGGACTGATAATTACTAGAAAATACATGAGAACTATGGAATAAAATGTAAAATAAAGATGACCAAAAGGTGGGATTAATTAGTTCTTTGTACACTTGAGAACCTTCTAAATAATAGTATAAGACCGAGCCAAATTATGTGTAAAGTGCATAATTTTTTGTCTACACAAGTATAGGTTCCCAATAGCTCACCTTGATGATATGATGGATGTGCTTGTTGGATCTAAATATTTCACCAAGATTGATCTTTGAAGTGGTTACCATCAAATTTGGATCAGAGGAGGAGATGAGTGGAAAATAACTTTCAAGGCAGGGGATGGATTATATGAGTGTTTTTTTATGCCATTAAGGTTATCTAATGCACCTATCACTTTTATGAGGTTGATGAACATTGTGTTGCGGGAGTACAATGGTAAGTTTGTTGTGGTTTTTTTTTGATGATATCTTTATTTTCAGTAAAACTAAAGAATAACATTTGAGGCATCTGAAGGTGATGTTTGAAGTGTTAAGGAAAGAGGAGCTTTATGTGAATTTGAAGAAGTGCACATTTATGCAAGAGAGCTTAGTATTTTAGGTTTTATTATTTCAGTATATGGGGTACAGATGGACTTAGAAAAGATAAAGGTGATTATTGAATGGCATACCCCATGGAGTATAACAGAGGTACAAAGCTTTCAAGGTTCAGCAACATTTTACATAAAATTTATTTTAAAAATTAGCAATATTATAGCACCTATAACAGATTGCACAAAGGGAAGGGAGTTTTTGTAGACAAAGGCAGTTAAGGATAGATATCAGTTCTTGAAGAATAGGGTGATAGAAGCACCTATTTTGACTCTACCATATTTTGATAAAGTGTTTAAGGTTGATTGTGACGCCTCACATGTGGATATTGGTGTTTTCCTAAGTCAAGGAGGGAAGCCAATAGATTTATTTAGTGAGAAATTGAATGAGGTAAGAAATAACTACTCTACTTATGATGTGGAATTTTATGCAATTGTACAAGCACAAAGGCATTAGAGGCATTACTTAGTGCCTAAGGAGTTTTTTTTATATACAAACCACATAGCCCTGAAGTATGTGAATACACAAAAGAAGTTAAATAGTAGGCATGCAAAGTGGTTATCATTTTTGTAGGGTTATATTTTTTCTCCAAAGCATAAATCAGGAAAATAGAACCAAGTTGCAGATGCATTGAGTAGGTGTGTGAATCTATTTACAACTATGGAGAAAGAGGTGGTTGGTTTTGAAGCAATAAAGGATTTGCATTTTTCTAATTCTAATTTTAAGGATATTGTTGAAAGGTTAAGTAGACCATTGACAGGCTATTCAGGATATTTCTAGGATGAGTACCTTTTGCATGATGGTTATCTATTTAAGGGACAACAACTATGTATTCCAGTTATGTCTATGAGAGATAATATAGTGAAAGAGATGCATAGTGGAGGATTGGATGGGCACTTTGGTAAGGATAAGATGATAGCCTTAGTAGTAGAGAAATACTATTGGCCAAAGCTGAAACGTGATGTGGTAAGATATGTGGAGAGGTGTCAAATTTTCCAAGTCTCGAAAGGCCATACACAAAATACAGGGTTGTATATGTCATTGCTTGTTCGCAAAGGGTTGTGGACATATTTGAGTATGGATTTTTTGGGGGGATTACCAAAAATCCAATGAGGTAATGACTCAATTTTTGTGGTTGTTGATAGGTTTTCTAATATGGTTCATTTTATTACCTGCAAGAAAACTAATGATGTGAGAAGAGTAGCATATTTGTTTTTCAAAGAAGTTGTTCACTTGCATGGTGTTCTAAAAACCATTACTTCAAATAGGGACATAAGGTTCTTAAGTCATTTTTGGAGGAATTTATGGAATAATTTGGGAACTAGACTACATTTCAGCAGTTCTTATCATCCTCAGAATGATGGAAAAATAGAGGTGGTAAATAGGAGTTTGAGAAACCTGTTAAGGTGCATAGTTAGGGAAAATCCAAAACAATGGGACTTAGCATTACCACAAGCTGAGTTTTCTTATAATAGCTCCGTAAATAGATCCAAAGGAAAGTCCCCATTTTTATATTTTATATGAGAGTAATCCAAAAGGGGTGTTAGATTTGGTGTGGCTACCAATTAATGGTAGAGTTAGTGATGATGCAGAAGCATTTTCCAAACATATACAATAATTACAGGAAGAAGTGCGGAAGAAGTTACAGACTAGTAATGATCAATATAAGGAAATACCAGATGTGCATAAGAGGAGAATTTTTTTTACAGTGGGAGAGTTGGTTATGGTATACATATGGAAGGAAAGGTTTCCAAAAGTAACTTATAACAAGATGAAGTACAAAAAAATTGGTCCCTGCAAAATCATGAAGAAGATAAATGATAATGCTTATGAGGTAGAGTTGCCAAGAAATTTTGAGATCTCTCCAGTGTTTAATGTTTTAGATTTATATTCTTTTCATGGGGATAGTGACAAAGGGGATGTTATTGAATAATTATTAGATTGGAGGTAGAAGGTTCTGTCATCACCAATCCGGCACTATGATAATTCTTCACCGGGAACTCCTCGTGCTATGATTATTTATTAATGCACAGCCTTTCGTTTGGTGGATATAATATGGAAACAAAACAACAACAGAACACAAGAATACCATCGACTATGATAAAAAAGAATAATGACAAATCTGAAATACCAAAGTAAATTATAATATTAACATGGAATTGTTACAATCTCACCCATGAGGCACTTCGGGTGTTATTGACTTCACTTTCCTTTCACCAAGACTATGGGAGAAACTTTACAATTACACCTCTTAGTGGCTTCTTCAACACACCTTTAACTGATGGCTTCCTTCGCACACTTCCTACAATATTTCTCACTTATTTCTATGCTAAATGAGGGGGGTGGCCTCTCTATTTATAGAACTTACAGGCTTATCCATCTTATCTCTGAGATAGGATAAGAAATCCACTATGATGAATCATATTCCATACCTTAACTCTTATCTGTACATGTAAGCTTATCTTTTAAGATAAGATAAACCTTATCATTTTACATGGGTTCCACATTTTTAGACTTTTTACAAATAAAATACACAAAATATTTATGACCTCACTCCTTGTCCTTATTACCAATATAATATTTCTAATTCCTAATCATGTAGACCCTACTTCTCTAATTACCCAAACTTTGACATTTTCATATTACCAGACCACTTACGAACAAATATTTACTTTTTACAACATTCCTATTGTACTTTGACTGTTACCGTACTCCACATTATTGGCGGCGTTGTACTGGCAGTGCCGTTATCTTTTATCGGACGCTACTACTAATTACACTTAACAACATCCTATTCCTAATACATACATTAATGAAATAGAAATTATGGAGGAAAATTTTAGTGTCGACAGCTTCCCCCTTCCTAGCTTCTACTCCGTCCTCGGAGTAGACTCTTCTGGTGTGTGGAAAATCTTCAACTTGTCGTGGTTGACCCATTTCGTAATGGGAGTGCCATCCAATTCCTCCAGTCGGTACGTACCATTTTCATGCACAACTGCTATTTTGTAGGGCCCCATCCATTTTGGAAGAAATTTCCTATGTCTTCTTTTTTTGTATCTGGAATCATATACTAGAACCAAGTCATTCACCTGAAATGGAGACCAAAGGATCTTTTGATCAAAGTATTCCTTCTGCTTCATTTTCTTCTTATGGCTTGTATCCTTTGCTATTTCCCTCATTTCCTCTAACAAATGAAGATGTACCAACCTTTATTTTACTGAATCACTTTCATCCATCCTTTCATTTTTCATAACTCTCACAGTGGGAATATCAAACTCAATAGGAAGAACTGGATCAATGCCATAGGCTAACTGAAATAGAGAGTATCCTGTTGCTGACTTTGATGTTTCCCTATATGCCCACAATGCTGCATGAATCCTCTTATCCAATTTATGTACCTGCAAGGCTACATCTTTTGCTATAATTTGACACAACACAAAATTTGTCCGTTCCACCTGTCCATTTGTGCTTGGTTTGTATGTTGTTGCCTTCCTATGCTTAATAGAAAACTTATTGACTAGGGCTTCTACCACCTTATTAATGAAGTGGCTTCCTTGATCTGTTACAATTTCTAATGGACAACCAAATCTGGTGACAATGCGTTCATATATGAACCTTGCCACTTCATCCATGGAAGCTGTTTTCAATGGCCTAGCTTCAACCCACTTGGTCAAATAATCTGTGGCAACTACAATATACTTATTTTGGCGTGAGGTAGTTGGAAGTGGACCTACAATGTCTATTCCCCACTTTTCAAAGGGACCAAGTGGAAGAATAGGGCATAATGGAGCTGATGAAGTCTTACGGTTACCATGTGTTTGACAAATATCACATGTCTTACAATAATTATAACAATCTTTAAAAAGAGTGGGCCAGTGATAACCTGCATCCAAGATCCTTCTTGCTGTAAGTTGTCCAGAGAAGTTCCCTCCACATGTACCATTGTGGAATTCTTCTAGCAGTTCCTTCCCTTGATCACGTCCAACTGCCCTCTTGTATTGTCCATCAGGTCCTATTCGAAATAATACTCCATGCAGAATAGAATATGGATGACTGGCTTGAGTAATATTTCTCTTAGTCTTTGCATTGGCACCATCAGGAAACTTGAATTCATTCAGATAATTCCAAATATCTATGTATTCACTAGGGATTGTGTCAAGGGATAACAATGCTGCATCAGGGAAATCAACATCATCACAAGATGATCCTAAACCATCATAGGCTCAAGAGAGTGCATCTGCATTGACATGCTTCTTTCCTGGCCTATCTATAATATCAAATTCAAATTCTTGTAGCAAAATTATCCATCTTGCTATCCTCCCTGATGGGTTAGGCTTATTTACAATATATTTTAGAGCCTGATGATCTGTTACAACTAGAATTTTTTTCCCTAGCAAGTAATTTCTAAACTTCTTTACAACAAAAATGATAGCCAGAGCCTCTTTTTCAGTTACAGTATAATTTACCTCAGCACTGCTCATTTTTCTGCTCCCAAAGTAAATTGGATGTTCATTCCCATTTTCATCATTTTGGCTCAAAAAGCTTCCTAGTGCTGCATCTGAGGCATCAGTGTACACAATGAATGGCTTGCTCCATTCTGGATTCTTCAAAACAGGTGAAGACACCAGGGCTTCCTTCAGTTGTTCAAAAGCTTCATGTGCCTTATTTCCTGGTTCATAAGTAACATCCTTCTTCAAGAACTGGGTTAGTGGCTGTGCAATCTTTGAGAAATTCTTGATGAACCTTCTATAGTAACCCACATGGCCTAAAAATGATCTCAGATTTCTTCTATTCATAGGAAATGGTAAATCTTTGATTTTTGAAACTTTATCAGGATCAGTACCAATACCATCTCTGGATACAACATGCCCTAACAAAACGCCTTTAGAACATCCAAAGACACACTTTGTAGGGTTTAGTGAGGCTTGTGCTTCATCTAACCTTTGAAATGCTGTCTCCATCTGGTGCAGGTGGTCCAACTTGCTCCCATAGATGCAAAAATCATCCAGAAATACTCTGATGAATGTCCCAATGTAGGGTTCAAACACCCTATTCATCAAACGCTAGAATGTTGCTGGAGCATTACACAACCCAAAAGGCATAACTCTATAAGCAAACGTCCCCAAGGAGTGGTGAACGTGGTCTTCAGCTGATCTTTCTATGCTATACGAACTTGGTAGTAGCCACTATATCCATCAGCAAAACTATAACACTCCTGGCCAGCTACTTCGTCCAAGATCTGATCTGAAAATGGAAGAGGCTAATGATCCTTCTTTGTTGCCTTATTGAGCTTCCTGTAATCAACACAAATGCGTAGCTTCCCATTCTTTTTTATTGAGATCACAATGGGAGAAACCCATTCTGAATTCTCCACAACAAATATGAATCCTGCATCAAGCAACTTATCTATTTCTTCTTTTACAGTCTTGGAAAAATTAGGATTCATTCTATATGGCATTTGCTTTATGGGCTTAACACCATCTACCAGCTCAATAGAATGTTCTACCCAACTTACTTGACGGAGTTCCTTGTAATCAAAAGTGAATAAGTGTATGTACCTTCGAAAGAGCTGGAGGTAGGATTCCTTCTCACTCTCCATCACATCATCACCAATCTTTATTTTTTGGAGACGATCATCAACTTCTTCTTCAGATAATTTTATGGGGTCATGAGTCAATGTGACTGGAAGGATATCCATGACTGAAACATCAACCTCACTTTCTTCATCTTCAGTGTCCACTTCACTGGTACTAGAGTAATCAGAGGATGTCCAATCATCAGTTTCATCACTTGAATCCATAGGTTCTACTTTATGATGCCGAGGGATCACGTTTATCTTCACCCTCTCTCTACCACGTCCAAGTGTCATGAAACCTTCATTCCAGTAGTTTCTTGCATGAACTCTCCTTAGCCATGGTCTTCCCAGCAACATTAGGTACACAACAGTACCATTTTTCATCACCTGAAAGTCTACCACACATACAACACCCATAACAGATATTGCCATATTTGAAACTACACCTTCTGGTTTAGTTTTTCCCTTATTTAATGACCTTAACATAAGTGTTGAAGGGCAATCAATTTTTAAACCCAACATATTCATTACAGACTCGGTCATTACATTAACTGCAGCACCTCCATCAACTAAGACATCATGAATTGAAATACCATTACATAATACCTCAGCTTGTGGAGCATAGGGATCTGCTTCTGCCTCCAAACAGGGACCTCAACCTCCTTCCTTCTTCGAGCATTGAGTCCACCTCACAACTCCCGCCTCTTCTCTGAAGACATAGCCAAGAGTTGACCATATGTAATATTTGCAGGCCTTTTGGACAGATCTTCCAAGATGGAGTATGGTCCTTGCCCCTGTGAAATCAGAAAATCCTACACACCCAACTTTCTTCTCCTATGTTTCTTACTAGTTTCTCCTTTCATCTTTTTAGGATCATTTCCATCTTGATTATCTTTTTATTTCTTTCTTTTTGTTACAAACACATCTACTTCATTATTTCTGCTCTTATCTACTACATCAAAAGAATTCACAGGTGCTTTTCCTTTATCATTATCTTTTGTACCAGATGTAGAAGCTCTATCTGGACAATTATATTTATAATGACCCTTTTTATAACAACCATAAAAAACAACTTCAGAAATATTTCTTTTTGGACCTCTATCTCCTCCCTGAGAACTAAATTCTTTTCCTTGAAGAAGATTAATAGTTAACTGACCCATCTTTTTGAGCAGATCTTCATACTCAGTAGATGTACTAGGAGAAATATTTGTGCTCACTGGGAGTGGTTGTGGATTATGGACCAAAGGTGCTGGTGTAGGCTCTACTTTAACAACAATTTCTTTGGTCTCCTCTTCCATGCTTTCTTCTTGCCTTCTTGCAATCTCCTTTGCTTGTTCAATGGCAGCTGGATGGTCATACTTTACTCGTTGTCTGATCTCTAGCTTCATCCCAAGAATGAAGTGCTTACATAGGAGATTATCCACGCCATTCATCAACCCATCCGCTAATCCTTCCTTCCGGATCTGGGCATCAAGCTTCCTCCTTAGCTCTGGAACACGAGCATGATAATCCCTTATCTTCTCCTTCTCTCCTTGGGATAGCTTTGTGATATCAATCATGAGATCTGCATATTTCTGTTGTTCACCAAATTCTTCAAGAAAACTTTCAGTTAATAAATCCCATGAGTTTTTCACATTATCACCTAGTGTTTCAAACCACCTAAGTGCTGAACCATCCAAAAAGGTAGGAAAAAATTCAGTCCATTGTTCCCTTCTTATGAGGCCATTACAAATACAATATCGTTTAAACTCTTGAATGAAAGAAGAAGCATCTTCATTAGATTGAGCTGAAAAAATAGGAATCTTTCCCATTTTCAAAAGTAACCACCGTGAAATACCAACCCACAAGTACAATCAACAAGACTTATGTGCATCAATAATTGGAATCACTATACTAGAAAGTGACTTTACACCTTTCTACAGTAAAATAGAAATGACCACGGTAAACTATGGTAAAACTTGACTTACTGCGGTAAAAACTGACTTTACTGTGGTAAACACTATTCACAGTAAAAAGTGAAATTACTGCGGTAAATAGTATTCATTGTAAAAAGTGAAATTACTGCGGTAAATAATATTCCCAGCAAAATGAATTTACCATGGTAACTACTATTCATGGCAAAAATGACTTTACCATGGTAACTACTATGCACAGTAAAAACAAGGTTACCCTCCAATTGATTTTTGACTAAGTGGGAATATCTCTCCAAAAAATCCACCAACGAGGAATGGTCCTGGCAACGGAACCAAAATGTCATCACCAATCCGGCACTATGATAATTCTTCACCGGGAACTCCTCGTGCTATGATTATTTATTAATGCACAGCCTTTCGTTTGGTGGATATAATCTGGAAACAAAACAACAACAGAACACAAGAATACCATCGACTATGATAAAACAGAATAATGACAAATCTGAAATACCAAAGTAAATTATAATATTAACATGAAATTGTTACAATCTCACCCATGAGGCACTTCGGGTGTTATTGACTTCACTTTCCTTTCACCAAGACTATGGGAGAAACTTTACAATTACACCTCTTAGTGGCTTCTTCAACACACCTTTAACTGATGGCTTCCTTCGCACACTTCCTACAATATTTCTCACTACTTCTTTCTATGCTAAATGAGGGGGGTGGCCTCTCTATTTATAGAACTTACAGGCTTATCCATCTTATCTCTAAGATAGGATAAGAAATCCACTCTGACGAATCATATTCCATACCTTAACTCTTATCTGTACATGTAAGCTTATCTTTTAAGATAAGATAAACCTTATCATTTTACATGGGTTCCACATTTTTAGACTTTTTACAAATAAAATACACAAAATATTTATGACCTCACTCCTTGTCCTTATTACCAATATAATATTTCTAATTCCTAATCATGTAGACCCTACTTCTCTAATTACCCAAACTTTGACATTTTCATATTACCGGACCACTTACGACAAATATTTACTTTTTACAACATTCCTATTGTACTTTGACTGTTACCGTACTCCACATTATTGGCGGCGTCGTACTGGCAGCGCCGTTATCTTTTATCGGAACGCTACTACTAATTACACTTAACAACATCCTATTCCTAATACATACATTAATGAAATAGAAATTATGGAGGAAAATTTTAGTGTCAACAGTTCCAATGAAAAAGAAAGAAAAGTGGATTAGATTTTGGACAAAAAAATAGTGGTCATGCGACATGGACAATACAACAAATATTTGGTACATTGGAAAGGATTGGCACAAGAGGACAACACATGGGTCACAAAGTGGGAGATTAATAAGTTATATGAATACAAATGGTAGAAATTTGAAGAAGACAACTTGCAGGAGCTGCATTTTTTTCAAGCAAGGGAGAATGATGCACTATTTTTAGCAGGAACTTGAAAAGGTCATATCTTGTGCTCCGAGTGTCCATGTGAGTTTGTTTTTTTAACCACTTTTTTTGATGAGATGAATGCACTGGTCAGCCTTCCGTGCTAGTTGGAGCACGTTTCGACACATTTTCGGGTGTGAAATTTTCCATCTAAAGGCCGAAAATTAGGATCTAAGTTGTAATTTGGTATTTTCCTATTTTAGGGAAATAGTCTCTTGAATGAATAATAGGTTAGAAAGTTGGAAATTCCTTTAATTTAGGCATGTAGAAGATGCATGAAAATTTTCATGCCCGCTCAAATAAGCATGAGAACTTACTAAGAATAACAGGTTCTAGTAAACTGCTAAAAATAGTAAATTCTGCCACCTAGAATAGATTTAGTCAAAGTTAGTTGGAGTTTGCTTGGAAACTCGAGTTGGGAGTTGTTTTCCTATTTATGAAGAATTTTAATTCATGATTCAATAATGAAGAAGAAGATTTATTTTCTTTGAGTTTGAGATATTTGTAATGTATTGAGTTTGTATTATAAAGTTGGCTACATCAAAAAGGAATGCACAACCTTTAATTTTATGTAGTTTAAAAAAATTAACTTTCATCAAAATTTTGAAACAAGTGAGAAGAGTTTCAAACAAGATTAATAGCATGGCCCCATGCAAGGGGAAAGCTAAAAAATTTGCGCAGATGTGTGAGAGAGAAATTAGTTCTATGCAGAGATAAAATAGGAAACTTTAGCACTAGCAAAAATAGGGTCCCATGAATCTGAAATAAACTTTTGGATGGAAAATTGAGAAGAACTAAATGCCAATCTAAAAAAAAACTAAATGCCAAGTGTCAAAAAATCTCCCTAAAATATTCCCTACCATATTCCATATTCCCTCTTAGTTTAAAAAATTGTCAAGTGTCAATAAACTTTTAAGACAATCTGAGATAAACTAAATGCCAAGTGTCAAAAAAGCTCCATAAAAATTTTAAGTAGCAGATTTATTTTTGTACCCCCAACTGCTTTATGGGGCTGGAAATCCTCTCCCTAAAGTATAGCTACTCAGAAATTTTAGGAACTTTGTTGGGTTTTAACAACACCAATAAATTATTTTTGCATGAACCCATATTTTCCAAATAAATAGGATCAGTACCCCCAACACGAGACCGTGATATAAAGATAGTTTCTAACTATAAATTGGACCTTTCAATAGATTTTTTACTATTTATTTAGGTTAGTAAAAATTGGAGAGCTCCATGTTTAAGGTGTGGCCACAAATATTTGACATTTTTTTTACTTTTGTTTGATGATTTCATTTATGCATTAAATGGGAGTAGTTAATTAGTAGTGGCAAACATAATCAAACAAGAAAAATTCATCTTGAAGCATAGTAATTGTAACGCCCACAAATTTGACTTTCTAAAACCACATTAATCCTTAAATCATTATCTAAACAGTTGCAACAATTTTTTGTTTTGTTTTAAAGTTATAAGGGTGTCAAACCCTAACATATGTTTGATTAAATTCCTACCAGCAATGTTACATCTTATAAGATAGATCCAGTCTAGATTATTAATTAAATAATCTTAATCTGGTTCTATTGTCAATTTAGTTATCATCACTAGATAAGTGTATCTTAATTTCTCCTACTAGGTTAACTAGTTTCCCTCAAGGGAACTAACATTCAACCCATGTTAAAAAACCCTCATCCTTAGTTAACTTCTCTTAAATTGTTTTCTTTAATGTTCATTGAAACCTACTATAGGGGTTACATTTTTAACTTAATACACTAGAGCCCTAAGTGGCCCCATTCACCCATTTACACATACATTTGATTTATTTAAATTTACAAACATAATATGAATCTTCTCACCTAAAACTTGTATGGTTGGTTCTTAACCCTTGGATCAAATCAATAGGGACCACAAGATTAGATCTACCTAAAAGAAGGCCTAATCATCCTTAAGGAAGTCTTATTAAGCATTTTTTACCGTAAGCTCATTCATTTGTTTCTCTTTAGTTTGCAGGTTGAAGGAGTGGATGTCATGGATCAAGGGAAAACCATGAAGGAGTCTTCTTAGATCCAATGTGCAAGAATAAGGGGATTCCATCTAATGTCTCCTCCTTTAGGATAGTTAAATCTTAGTTTTAATCATGCATTGCTAGTTATTTAATTTCCAAACAAGCATATATCCTAGATCTGTTTTGATATCTAATGTTGGTTAGTTCTCTATTTTTTTGTTTTCATTAATGGGGAAGAAACCCCATTTTGTAGATCAAGAGTTTAATGTATTCAAATCCCCTTTATGAAGGTTGGAGTATGTGTCCAAACAAGCATACACGACCCTCATAGGTTGGATCCACATTTTGGGTGAAGTATAGATCCATAAGAGCTAATGGTTTGGCCCGATTTTTTTTTTAAAGTTCACGCACAGGTGACCGATGATGGTCATTTGATTGACCACGGTACCCACTGTGCTACCAACGTCGGTTCCATTACCGATGTTGGTTCTTGTGTTATAGATAAAAAATTAATATTTTTTTAAATGCAAGGAGGGTAAGAGATTAATTTCATGAGAAATTTTATTCAGTTTTAGGAAAGCATCACAGTCTCAGATGTATCTGATATAAACAAGGCATAAAAAATGGCTATCAAGTTTACATAAATGAAATTGGTGAAGTATTCAGCTATTAAGTCTGGATAGACGAAATGAATTTTCCTCTTTGCAACTTGTAATAATATTTGGTCCTCTCTTGAGAGCGTCAAACTTCACATGCATGCCTGGTTTGGCTCTGTCTTCATCCCATTTAAGAACCAAATCTACCTCATTGAAAAGCCTATCAGAATCTTTCTCGTCAAAGGATTTCTTAACTTGAGCTTGATGTAGTCCGAACATGTGCATAGCCATGTTTCAAATTTATTCCAACTCCATGAGTTCAACAAACCTCACCGTTAAGGTATCATTCTCCATAACTTCAAGTTGATGAGCCAACTCCAAGGAAGGTATCTCCAAGGAAAGAGGGAGTTTTTCTTCCCTTCCATATACAATCATGAAAGGTGAAACCATGATGGCCTTTTTAGGTGTTATTCGATTTTCCCATAGGGCAATCTTAAGTTATGTATGACAGGTCCTTTTGTTAGCCTCCATCATACATTTGATGATTCACACAAGATTCTTGTTATTGGATTCAACCAACCCGTTCCCATGTGGGTAGTAATTAGAGGAAGTCTTGAGGTAGACCCCATTCTTAACAACCCATTCAATTATATTTAAACTAAAGAAATCCATTGAATTTTCTGAGATAACAGTAAACAGAACACCAAACCTTGTCATTATATTCTCCAGGAAATCAAGGATGGCCTTTTTGTTGCTTTCCTTTAAGGCCACCGCTTGTGTCTAGTAAGTGAAATAATCTGTTGTAGTGAGGACCCATTTATGTCCATCGCTGGATGGAGGATTGATCATCCTGATAAAATATAATCCTTGTTGAATGAAAGGTTTATCTACCTAAATGGGATGCAAGGGAAGATCCGCCAGCCACTATTTTCCTGCAAAAAGGGCACATTCTTTACATTTCCTCACCCAAAGATGAGCATCTTTGAACAAATCCATCCAGTAGTAACCGGCTCACATAATCTTGGTAACAGTTTTTCATGTAGATTAATGCCCTCCAGACAGGCCATTATGAAATTCTTCTAACATCTTGTTCACCTACTTTGGTTTAATACAACGTAGAAGAATGCCATTTAATTCCTTTCAGAAAAGAGTATTATCCACCAAGACATATGGAATGGATTGGAGATGAAAAGTACGTCATTGGAATTTATCCATATTTGGAGGATATGCCCCTGAGAGGAGGAAATTTTACATCTTAGTTAACCAATCAATCTGGTCATCACCTTCATCGGCATTCAGAAGAGTGACATCTTCCATATCTTTGGTTTCCATATCTGCAGCCAACTGCTGACATAAAGCTTTGCCCCTAACAAACTTAGTGACTTTAATGTGTATGTCATACTCCATTGCTTTTGTAATCCACCTAGCACACTTCTCATTCATCTCTTTGTTCAAAAAAAAGTCCTTGACGCCAAGATGAGAGACCATCAGAAGAATTTTATTGTTCGACAACTGCTTAAATTTCTACAGAGATCAAATGACTACAAAGAATTACTTCTCAACAAAGGAGTACTTTAGCCCATATTCTTTGAGAGATTAACTAAAGAAGAAAATTGGTTGCTCCATTAGATTTCATTTTGCTGAGTGAGGATCCCCGAAATACTTCCCTTACTTGCGAAAGCATAAAGAATGAAATCTTTATCGAACCGGGGATTTACTAGCGTGGGAGCTTGGGAAATGGCCATTTTTATAGCCTCAAAGATTTATCTCCCCTCCTTCGTCCATGAGAATGGAATGTTATTTTTAAGCATGGTTTTTAACGATTTAACCAATGTTGCAAATTGAGGAATGAATCTCCACACAAAATTTATAGTTCCTAAGAAACTCTGGAGACCTTTCTTGTGACTTGGGAGAGATAAGGACATAATTGAATGAATCTTGGATGGATTGATAGATATTCCTTCCACTAAAACAATATGTCCCAAAAATTTTCCTTCTTGAACTACAAAGATGCACTTTCTATGATTAAGTGAGACCCCAAATTCTCTACATCTTTGGAAAACTTTACTGAGATGTTTGATATGATTTTCAGCATGCTTAGAATATACAGTTATATCTTCAAGATAAACCAATATGATATCATTGATCAGTCCTTTGAATTCCATATCCATGGCTCTTTGGAAATTAGCCCCCACATTTGACAATCCAAGTGGCATCTTTTTGTAAGCATATGTGCCCCACTTAGTAGTGAAAGTCATTTTGAATTGATCATATTATTAGACTACAATCTAGTTATATCCTGAATATCCATCAAGAAAAGAAAACCTTTGATCCCCCACCACTCTTTGAATGATTTGTTCCATTGATGGGAGAGGGTATTGGTCTTTCAATGAGGCACGGTTCAAATCCCTGAAATCTACACACAGCCAAATTTCTCCACTCTTCTTCTTTACAGGAACCAGATTAGCTACCCATGAGAAATGCTTGATAGGAAAAATTATGTAGGCCTCAATGAGATTGGTTAGCTCCTTCCTCATCAGTGGCTCAATTTTAGGATTAATTGGCCTTTGTTTCTAATGAACTGGCTTCGAACTGGGATCTAGCTCAATGGAATGTTGAGCTAGACTTGGATCAAAACCATGTAGTTCTTTGTAGCTCCATGTAAAAATATCATGATATTCTTGACACATCTCGATGAAAGCTTTATTCTCTTGAGTTGTACATACTTTACCAATCTTTAGAAATTTTTCACTTGCTACCTCAACTTCTTCAAAGTATTCTTCTCTGATTACCATGTTGTTACCTTGTCGTTTGGCCTGGTCATCTGTATCATAAATGGATTCAAGAGTGACTAGACCTTTTGGTATTTTATTTCCTTTCAACTATATAACTTGATCTCCATAGGAATTTTGTAGTTTATCTTGGTGTTTGGCAACAAAATCTGCTTCTTATTGCAAGAAAAGGATAATTTGTTCATCATTATCGAATACTTTCCAGCTACTTATGTTATCAGGTATTGCAGGACGAACCACCATTTTGACCATATGTTGTCCTTCTTTCATAATGTCCATAGGTATATCATACTATGAGCTAATGGTAACCATTATGTCAATATCTTGATTTTGTTTTCTTGGAACTACATGAATTCCAAAAGCTTCAAAATCTTCTATCAAGTCCCAAACCCGACTCTTATATGATCCCAATAGATCATTTTTTGATGTGCTGCAGTATATTTCCTGATGCACAACCAATTCGTTGTCACCAAAGATAGCCAAGGCTTTGATTCCTCTCTTTTGGGTCAACTAGATCCCTTGTATGAGAACTTCTTATTCAGTGACATTATTAGTACAATTAATATGTAACCGAAAGGATGAGAAATAATTCTCCCCTTCTGGAGAAATCAACATAAATCTCGAACCGGATCCATTTCTACTCCTCGAACCATCGAAGAACAGTTTCCATAGTCCCTCACAACTACTGGATGTTTTGACCAATGAAGGTACTATTGTACCTTCTTCATGTATACAGTATGTACCTAATCCATTCTCTTCTAAAAATAATAGACTAGTTTCTTCATTTGCTAATAAATCAACATAGAGATCATATTGATGATCGATACTTACCTCATCAAGCACTGTATCAAGAACCTCCTCTATAAGAGTAGTCGGTTCGTGATCTGCATCTTCCTCTTCTAGGTCACAAATGGCATAATTCCCATTTATGGGTTTAGCGGTGTAAGGTTCCACATGAGCATGAAAAATTGTGTCTTATTTTATAGTCACCTTCGTCCCATACCGATTCTGAAGGATCATGTGTGACTAGTCCGATGACAAATGACCACCCATTTTGGCAGTGAGATCCCCTGATAAGCAAATGGAAAAGAGGGGAGGAAGTTCAATAACATATATGTCTTGTGTGAATGAAAAACTAGGACATGCACGAATAGTAAGTTATACTCCCTTAATGACCCCAACAGTCTGAACTGCAGTACCATCTAACTAAACAACTCCTTTCAAAATCAAGGTATATGGAATTCCCAATATATCTGTATTTTTCTTAAGCATAATAGCTCTGTTGGATCCAGAGTCAATCATACAATTGTGCATCAAATGATCGCCAATGATCAAAGAGATGTAGAATGGTGGTGGTTTGTTGGCCTTAGGAATCCCCTTTTCTTCTAGTTGACACAGACTCATTGTTATTGCTACTCCACGGCCTGATCATCTATCAGTAGTACTAGAATTTTTCAAAGCTTCCCGTAGTAAATTCCTTTTAGAAGGAATTGAGAGTGCATCCCACATTGTGACGCTCATATTGGTCTTCTTCATTTGTTCCACAATGCTGAATGGAATTTCCCCAAATTTTTTTAATACCTCTTTGGGCATTGGATTCTTCTTTTGGGAAATTCTTATTAGGTACAGTGATACTTGAAGACTCGTATTTATTCGTAGATTGATTGGCTGATGTCTCTAGTGATTTCTTTCCTACACCCTTATCAGCTAACGCTTGTATTTGAGGTTGTGGAATATGTGTCTGATTAGTTTTAGAAATTTGAGGATCTATTTCCATTTTATTAGAACATGTATTTGACATTACAATGGAGGCATTAGTATTCAATCCACAAAAATCATCCATTTGCCAATTTAATAGTGTAGTTTCATCATAAGGCTGGTCTTGAATAATGATATTTACTTAGTTCAACCTTGTCTTGAAATGTAAATTAGTTTAAAAGGGATGAGAGATTTTTAAAAATGGATGGGAGATTTTTAAAATTAGATGGGATTTTTCAAGTAAGTGAGAAAATATAGAGACCCTATGCTTGAACTAGTCCTAAATAGAAACAATGGCTACCCATAGTTCAGAAGCGATAGTGAGCAGAAAGTGCATCAACTAAAGAAGTACAATGATTACTTAATAAGATGAAAACACAAACTCCTTTCAAATTCTCATCCCCAAATTAGTTTGACACATGATATAATGAACTGTAGATATATCCTAAAATGTCTATCTTAAAAAAGGAATCATATGGAATATTACAAACTAGGCCGCACCACATGAGTACACATACTCATGAAATAAACTCAATGAGTGTATTTTTAACATTTCATGGCACATGAAGAATGAAGGATTTTTGGGGAGTCAATTGTTATGAAATTTTGTTAATTTTTTTTCCTTTATTAGAATAATTTGACACTATCCACTACTTTTCAACCTCAACTCTTGTATTTGCAATGTTTGCAACAAGTAGTTTTAGTTAAAAATAAAAAATCTTCCATCACTAAATAGAGGTTTCAGTTTACAAATATGTTGGTTCCTCTAACAGGGGAAATGTGTTAGATAGCTTGCTAAAAATTAATGGAGTGAAGTACTATCTGAATCTAGCATGGGAGAAAATCAAATAAACCAATTCTTACATAGTTTTCTGAAGATTATTAGAGTAAAGAACTATCTAAATCTATCCAAATATTAATGGAGCAAAGGACTATTTGAATCTAACCAGGTAGAAAAAAAATAAATCAATTCTTATAGAAGCGAAAACCAAAACATGTATTGAATCTTGTTCACAATGCATGCATGACCCAATACAAACTAGATCAATTATTTTGTATTAGTTCAATTCATTAATTACAAAAAAGAATTTTGCAAGGAGAAATTGGGTGTAATTTAAAGCAATGAAAAAGAGAAAAGACAAAGATGTTGAGAAATGAACAATAAGAAAGTGCATAGCCTGTTAAATAAAAAGTGGCTTGCCCAAATTATTTTGTGACGAGACAATACACATGACAATGTACCTACTAAACTAAAGTCCTAAAACAAGAGGTATTATCTATTAAGGTTCTTGAACTGGAATAAAATACAGTTAAAATGGGATTTCATGATAGTCATAATATGGGTTGCATATCACAATATGGATTGCATATATGGTGATAATATACCCCTCCACTTGCATTAAACCTTGTTTTCTTCTAATCTTATATTAGAAAATCTACGTAGAAAAATTCAAAAATTTATCAACTTTTAGATCAACAGGAAAATTTAGAGATGTAATTCCAATGGGATCTCGAGCAACAAAACTGTACCTCCTCCTCCCCCTCCTCTCACAACCCCATCCCAATAGTTGAGCTTAATGAAGGAAGCGGTGCCTCCTCCTCCTCCTCCTCCCCCTCCTCTCCCCATTTACGTACCTTACCTTTTACTCTCATCTTCTCAACTTACACTAATAGGACCAGATAGAAGTATCTCAATGGGGAGGTCCCTAGCGAGTAAGCCACTTCTCCTTATCCTCATCCTTTCCTCATCTCATTTTGTTTGGAACTACTTATGGATTTGGAAACTTACATATATTTTGTGTGACTTTGTTTTCAGTTATGGATATGATCCCTTCGGATTGGGAAAAAAACCAGCGGACTTTGACAAGTTGCAAGGTTATAAGTAGCAAGGTGTTAATGTGTACTGTGGTGAATGTATAAAAATGTATGGGATTCATATAAGTTAATTCATGCAAGATGGGAAATGGTGGTAGCTGCAGGATTCATCATCCCCGAGGCCTTTAACAAGTTTGGTGCTTACTGTGGCATTGAAGTTGTCTCCTTCTCTCAATGTCACTGTATGGACTACTGACTACTGACTTGTTTTACAGATTGGGGATCTTCTTTTGGATGGAGGAACTATGAGTTACTTTGGTGCAAATATTCCCATCAATTTAGTTATTGTTGTAATTACAGAAGCAATCTTTGTGGGTGGATTTGAATACTACCAGGCAATAAATGGACTGGTTAGTTAACTGTTACTAATTAGTTTCAACTTCCAGTAGCTATTTGGACATGTTTTGTGTTGTTAAAGAATATTGAAATCAGGGGTTGGAGGACAAGCTTCGCCCAAGGGGGCCATTTGACAAATTGGTCGTTAAAATATTTGTGCGTACAATTCCCTTGGAGAATTGAAATCATAACATAATTATACAAGATAGATGCAGAGGTTACCATTCATTCTAGCCCCCTAGAGCACAAAAATCATATGCAAAATTTATCACAGACTCTATTTTGGGTGCATAGTTAAGCATATTGGTATACAATACCCTTAAATTATAGAAATCATAGCATAATCAGACATGTTAAAGGAAGAGATCATCATTGGAGCTAGTCCCTGACGTCATTTGATAGTTTTTGCATACAGTGCACATTAAAATCATATGTAATATGAAGTAGAGGTCATGAGGTGAGGTTACATTGGGATAAGACCTAATAAATCTAATAATTTTTATTATTTAAGAAACTTATTTACAATGAGGTATTTACATTGGGATAAAACCTAATAAATCTGCTTTAAAGTGTTTTATCCAACAATTTGTTGCTTATTAAAAAATCCTTTTTAAATACATGTGGAGGGATAAGCACTAGACAACTAGAAGACAACTAGAAAGGAGCCTTTAAAAACCTTTTTGAGGCCTATGTTTCCTTTGGGTTTGCTTCGTCTCCTCTACATCTCTGGTGGTCTGCAGTCTACATTCAGTCTTTATTTTTTTTGCATTTTTTGAGGTTTAGGTAGCTGTTGTTGGCTTTTTGTGGTCATTTTTAGATGTCAATATTTTATGTTTTGTTCTTGTTGGATGTCCATGTAAGGTTTCATTATTTTTTGTGTTTGTTTTTTGTTGTTTTTCCTCTTAATGGCCTCCATGAGCATGAGAGAAAAAATGAAGTAATTTGATGGAGATATGGAGCTTTATTTCTTGATGGGCACATATTATTCACTAAGCAGGGGAATTCATATTCTACACAGAAAGAGAGATAGGTGAGTCATTTGTTTCCAATCATTATGTAGATTAGGAACATCTTGTAATTATTTGTTTAGGTATATTTCCTTGGGAGTTAGGATTTAGAAATTACATTAAACAAATGCATCAAAATTTCAAATGCCAGGTTCAGATGTGCTTGGTTTTTTTTCAAAGATAAATGCACCTAAATGTCTAAATTAAATATGGTCAGTATGAATATTTTAATAGGTGAGCTTTCTCTAATATGGATCATATCTTATTTTTTTTACTTATTGACTCTATATGTTCATGCTTTCGCCTACAGTTAGGGTAGGGTTTACAAATAATTTAAAGACATTTTCTAAAGTTAAATACATAGGTTTTAACTAGACATTTTACAGTTTATAATTATTTAATATTATATAGTGTTTACAGTTGCAATTTAGAGTTTGTAAAATCTCTACTACTTAGTTGTAATTTTTATTTTCCTGAAGTTCATTTTATCACATAAATGAATTTCTATGCAACCTATGGTTTACTCATTTATTTAGAAATAAATATACTAAGTGATAATGTTAATTGTTCATTTTAGATATTTGATAGTCTATCTTCTATAGGTAATCTTAATTGGTCATGTTAGCATAGACTATGGAGGGGTAGAACCTATGGTAATAGATTATGGAGTGTTAATTGTATAACATTAACATTACTTGGAAAATGATGCAGACGATCTAGATCGACATTCAATAGTATGGCGTGTCATAAGCCCACCATGGTTCTCCCTGTGAAAATTCCTTCCATGTAAATATCTGACTCATGTCAAGTACATAGTGGCGAATATATGTGTAGCTCTCCAACTGGTTTATATTAACAACTGACCGAGTGAACCATAAAAGAGTGTTACAGCTGGAGAAGGTTATAAATTTTAATGTGATCCACAACCATTTGTGTGGTAAAATTTTGGGTAAGCATCCATTGAATTCATTACCACATATTCTCACAACATCTGTGTTTGAAGCATTGCCACTTTATCATTGCAGTTATACTAAATGTAATTTTCTCATTGCATTTGCATTTTTTTGTGTAGAACTAATCATGACCTCTGTCTCTATCCTGTTTGAGTATGATATTATTTCTATTGCTTAGTGCACAATAATGTAGATAATCAGAGAAATCAAATCCACTCAAGCAAGTTGTACAACCTTTTTTGGTGTACACGGAAGTTTATCTGATGTGCATGGGTTTATCAGTTTTAATACAATGCACCTCCATCTATGAGATAAAACCAACTTCAGGAAAATAAAAATTACAACTAACCAATATATATTTTACAAACTCTATCACAAACTCTGGTTCTGGTGCATAGTTAAGACATAGATCATCATTGGTTCTAGTTCGCAAACAATGCACCGTTAGCATTAAAATCCTAGGTAATATGAGGCACTATGCTCTTGGTGCATAGTATCATAGGTTCTACCACTTCAAATTATATGCTAACATGACCATTTAACATTACCTATAGAAGATAGACTATCAAATATCTACAACATAGCAGACAATATATTTCTTTCTAAATAAATGAGTAAACCATAGGTTGTAGAGAAATTCATATATGAGAGAAAATAAACTTAAAGGAAAATAAAAATTGAAATTTTACAAAATCTAAATTTCAATTGTAAACACTATATAACATTAAATAATTGTAAATTGTAAAATGCCTAATAACCCTATCCTACCTATAAGGGAAAGCATGAGCATATAGAGTCAATAAGCAAAAAAAAAATCAGATTCGTGTTAGAGAAAGATCACCTATTAAAACATTCATACTAACCATATTTGAACCCTGATTTAGACATTTAGGTACTGTATTTATCTTTGAAAAAAACAACAAGGATATCTGAACTTGGTGTTTGAAATTTTGATGTATTTGTTTAATGGAATTTCTAAATCCTATCTCCCACAGAAATATACCTAAACAAACAACTGCAGGATGTTCCAAATCTCCAAAATGAATGGAAAGAAGTGACTCACCTTTCTCTCTTTCTATGTAAAATATGAATTCCCTCGGGCGCTCATGAAGAAATAAAGCTCCAAATCTCTATCAAGTTATTTCATTTTTTCTCCTTATAAAGAAAGAAAGCTCCATATATCCATCAAATTACTTCATTTTTCCTCCTGTACTCATGGTGACCATCAAAAGGGAAAAAACAAAAAGAAAAAATAAAAACAAACAAAAATAATGAAACCTTACATGAACGTCCAACAAGAACGAAACATAAAATATTCACAACTAAAAATGACCATAAAAAATTCAACAACTACTACCTGAACCTCAAAAATACTAGACAAATAAACAGATTGTAGACTACAAACCACCAAAGATGCATAGGAGGATGAAGGAAGCACAAAGGAAAATGAAAGAAACATGGGCCTCCAAGAGGTTTGTAACACCACCTAAAGTCTCCCACTTGAGACCCAAGAACAACCTAGGTTTAGTTAGGGAAAGTTAAGGAATAATTTATTTTTTTAAAAGTGTTCCCAAAAAAATTCCAGAGTCCATTACAAAAATTATCAAATCATCCTAAAAAACAATAAGAAATTGAAAGTCATCCCTAGCACAGATAGATTATCTTCTTGCGGGGCACAGGAAGAAATTTCCCTCGGTGCGGAAAGCAGGCACGGGAAGAAACTTTTCTCCCGAGCGCGGAAGAAACTCTTTTTCTCCTAGGTTGCGAAAGATGGATGTGGAAGAATTTATTTTCCTCCTGGGTGTGCAAGACGGGTGCAAAATAAGCTCTTTTTCTCCTGGGCGCGCAAGACGGGTGTAGAAGAAGCTCTTTTTCTCCCGGATGCCGAAGAAGCTCTTTCTCTTCTTCGAACTTCAGGAGGCCATAAATTTTGATAGGGAACTTGGTTTTTGGAAAACAAGGACTTTTCAAAAATCTATCAATATCCTCTTTGCAAAAAAACCTTAAGAATTTAATTAGGATAAAGTTTTAAGGGTTAATTTTGAGGAAAACGCTCTGCAAGCTTATAAAATGAAAATTGGTAACATTTAACTTATAAAATTTTGTTCAATTCGACCTCCTTCCTTGCTTTACATGCCAAACAAACATGGAGGGTTTCTCTTAGAGGAATTTAGGATGGAAATTGCAAGGTATATATTTTTTTGAATGATTTACAATTCAAAAGTTGCAAACTTTGACAACAAAATGACTGCGATTCTACCTTTGCTTGAATTGAAAGGTTCTTTAAAAATTTCTTAAGTGTTTTAGTTTGTTTGGGGTCGTTTTGATCATATTAAGTTCAATTCAATGTTACATTTTAGTGTTCATTACTGCAGGGGTCATTTTGTACATTTTGAATAAAAAATATTTGCTAGTTTGAAAAATTCTCTAACAGTGTTCTACAACTTCAAACTCAATTTGATCCATTTGCATTTACCAAACTTAAAAATATGAACTCGTTCTAATCCAACACTATAATGTTATATTTCCTTCAATAAAAAGGTAGAAGCAAGAATGAAATTTATATCTCTTTCAACTACATGATTTTTAAACACAGAGAGTGCAATAATTCTTATTACACTTTCCAAACAGAGATTTCAAAAACATTTCTGAGCAGGTTTCAAACAATAGTAACTTCTTTTGTGAAGGTAAAACAACATCTATTCAGTTGGAATGATTCCTTTTACAACTTTTCCTTTACAAAGATCAAATACAACTTATAAATATATACATCTTTATTTTCTGTCATTTAAAAATAGAAACAGAGTACATATCTTTCACATTTCAAATTGTAACTTTCATAGCCAATGCAAAACATCTTTCCATCATAAATTATATACAAGGTCATCCACTTCAAAGTGGGAAAGGGTTAAACATAGAAATCTCAAAAGGGACTGTCCAAAACTGTCTTTTTCCTCTACTCCAGAATAACAACATGCAGATCCATCATTTTCCAGTTTGATCACAACAAGACAGGGGGAAAGGAAATGCTCTCCACCCAACCAAGACATCCAATGAACAGGAGAAGCCATCCTTCTTCATTAGCCCCCAAGCCCCAACCACATTATAATAAGAAATGTGACTCAACTCATGGCAACAATAAGCTTCCATAGCACAAAGGTAATCTTTCACATGTAATTTTCACATTTGAATCCCAATCCAAAACAACACAGCAGCTTTAGCAACTACAAGATAAAAACACAAACAATACTCAGGATTCATCAAGTAATCTAAAGGAGCAAGAAACTATGGGGAATGTTATGTATGCCTCCCAAAGGGGAAATGGGTATCACCACCTGATTACAAACCACCAAAAATATAGTATATCAAAACCCTGACATGCCCTTATGCCTCCCCCAAGTACCCCTTATTCCTCACATTTCCTTATGCCTCTCCCAACCTCTTATGGCACCCCATAACGAGTAAAGAAATGTAAGATATTTATTTGTAAGGTGGAACCCAAATCCAAACTCCCTCCACACTTATACCTCCCCAAAACACTTATGTCTCCCACAGGAATACCCCATAGTCTTCTCCTACACCATTCCTAGGCCATCTACCCAACCATCCAACAAATAAAACAACACATTCAAACATTCAAATAAACATAAAAATGAAAGAAGAGCATTTCAAGAGCCAAGCTCCTACCTCTCCATAATGGAGTTTGTTCCAAGGTTGTAAAACAATAAGCTTTCCAATACAAAATAGTCCAACAGATCAACAATTTACAAGCATGCAACAATCTCTAATCTTCTCTAAAATCAAGATCTCAAAACAATAAAATAAATCTCCCAAAATGAATTATCCAAAAGTGAAGCAACCCAAAAACAAGCTAAAGAATTCAAAATTATAGGAGAGGGAAGAGAAGAAGATGAGGTGGATCCATGTAGGATGCCACATCACACATCCTCAACCCCAACACAAAAGTCAACTTCATCCTCCATTGCATATTAAATAGGCAGGTGAATAATATGATAGTTTTATTTACACACTCAAATCAAGCCCACACCCCATAAGGAATGAAATTAAAAAAAAAATGTAAGAACGTGCAATTACAACTTACAACTTGACTTACAAAAATGCATAATGAAGGCTAATTTTAACTCTCCAACCATAGGTAAGGTTGGTATGCAAATTTAAGAGGTATGAGACAAGTTTAACTTATCCCACAAGCCTCCAAAATCATCCTCCAAGGAAAAATTTGAATTTCAAAGAAGGTGGAGTGTTTCATACTCTAAAATCAACTTACATATCTCTTACACATTTCTTACAACACTTTAATTCAAGGCCAACAACTCTATTAATTACTTTCTTATGACATATTTTAATTAACTAACTTAACAACATGATTACTCACAATATTAACACACCATTTAATAAATAATGAAAGGGGTCAATGGACCACAAAATAAACACATGCAAACATTAACAAAGGAGCCAAATAAAAGAAAAACACAAGTCCCTTGGTCATATTTAAAGGTGATCCCCCCATGGGAATCCCTAACAAAATCAAACACACAAACAATTACAGTTGCTATGGTGACCTTGTTGAATTCATCTAGAATTCCAATGTGGTTGGTCTCCAATCCCCCGATGTTTGTTGTGATATTTTAAACCTGCAATATAAAAATACCTCCTTCGGTCTCGTGGCCATATCAGAACATCCAAATGAATATGAATATAATTTTAAGATCATCAATATATATGTGAATCACAACAATCATCAAGACAATCAAAAATATCACTTACAATTTCATCAACAACTATATCATCATTAGTTTTAATTCAATTTTCATTTTCTAGGCCTACTCAAAATATCCAAATATCACAAGTTTGAACAACATCTATAATATAACCATGTCAAATAGTATATCAACATCAATATCTAAAAATGTCTCTAATAAACACCATGCATCATATATGAACCAAAATCAACAATAATGAACGATCTAATATCTAACATCATACTAAATCAAAACTATAATAATGTTCATAATATAGTTAGCAGTATTAGGATCAATGTCAAAAGGTGTCAAAGGGAAGTGGGTACTGCAAGGTTTTTAAAGAGCATATCACAACGTATCTTTACCTGAAGGCATTTTACAATGTGGTTGAGGGCCACCGCCCTCTAACAACAGACAAGACATGTGCGGTGAGGATGAAATCCTTACTTCGACGACATCATATGACAATTCTCCTCCTGCCCGTTTCTCTGTTTAGTGGTGACAACTCACAGCAATTCTAATGCATTTCTGCGAGAATGTTGCCTCAAATGTTACAGTGCATATAGGACACATGTTTTGAAGAAGGAAAATCAATACAACATACAACAAACAAAACAGTAGCAAGGCAGGAATTTCCTCTAAGAGACAATTGAACCCGCTTCAAATACAAAAAGATACAGACCCACATCGATCAATTTGTATATAGTAAAACAAGGAGATATTAGTGTTACATATATATATCTTCATGTGCAGGTTTGATTTAACCCATGATTTTAGGACGGATATGCTCTGGTTAGCATAGTTCCCCATAACGTTATACTCGCTGTAACTATCCAACTAAATTTACAATGTTAACTTGGATTTGTTGGACATGGGTCTATTTTTCCCATTCAACTTTTATTTTTTCTCTTAAATACATAGAGAAACAAACAACAAATAGGATACACATGAATTTATACGATTCATATAATATTGTGTATATAATATTTTTTCAAGTGTAATCTTATCACTCTAAGGAGTATTTATATCGAATGCCCTTAAAAATAAATCTAAAATGTGTCTTAAGTCTATAAATCTTAAATTTCCTACATTAAACTTGTTTTATAAAGAAAATATTATTAATGTGTACAGGACAAGGATAAATTTAAAATATCTATAGCCTACAAATCCTAAAATTTAATTTTTATACTTGTCATATTGATAAAAATACATACAAGGTGGCACGAGTTTGAGTCTCTGTCTTGGGCTCCCATTTTGGATTTACGCAGATCCGACACCTGGTACCTTCTTGTCTTGTCGAAGACTTTTCAATGGCCGTGTTACTTTTTGGGGCTCTAGATGCATGGAAGCCTAGTGCTCATTCGAGATTACCTTCTTGGTTTTAACTTTGGAGAAGCGTCGTTTGGACATGTGGCTCTCTCCGCTACCTCCTCCATACTTAGCCAATGTTTAGACTCGTTCCAAATTGTTTTGAGCCCGAAGACTTAAGATATTCATTGTTTCTTATTTTTCTTACACTTGGCTTCTCTGTGAAACTGCTCCTCCTCCTCTGACTCTTCTATTATATTTTCGAGCCCACCTGTAACCCGTAGAATGGATTCAAGGCCCGGATTCGCTCGACAGAGCCATTTTCTTAATTTCTCCTACACAGGGTTGTTTGATCTTCACAGGCCCCTTCCACTTCCATTATAGAGTCCCCCTATAAACTATTTGTAGGATCTGAATGTGATTTCTCAAGTTCTTTCAGTGTGGGGTCATGGCTGATCCAATATTTTTCCTAGGGGGGAAAAATATGGATAATAATTTGGCGACTCACAGGGTTATCTGCATGTTAGATGAAAAAGACCAATTACCTTGTCATATCCATTAGGCATGGAGTTGATAACGACGGTCTGATACTAGTCCTACCTCTGATTCACGAGACCAAATATTTACACTCTCAATCTTCATAAGGAATCTCAAAATGATGGTTTATGAGAGTAGAAAATTACTTTGACCCAGGGCTTCATTTTTCTCTTTCTGGGTTGCGCAAGAGCAACAAAACATCACCACAACTATATAAAAAATTTGAAATCATACATGTTCCAAGTAGAACATACAGAGTGTGCAAAGAACTTAGGAGAAAAGCAACCTAAGCTACAACAAGACAATGTACACAAGAACTTAGAGGAGTGAGAAACTAAACTAGTATGTACAAGGTGAGAACTTTCCTTTTAGTAGCAGTGTTTAAGATAGATCCCATTCACTGGAATCTATAACTCTTCACCCTCCAATGTAGACAATTGGAAAGCATTGCTACTTTTAGATTTTGTGACCATGTAAGGGCCACTCCAAATGGCATCAAACTTGGAATGCCTTCCTAGTTTTGCCCGATCTGCATCCCATTTCAAAACTAGGTCTCCTTCATGGAAGGTCCTTTTTCTTTCCTTCTTGTCGAAGAATCTCTTGATTGCAGCCTGATCCTTCTCTATTTTTTCAAGTGCATGTTCTCTAGTTTCTTCCAACTCCATCATCTTTGCATACCTGGCCTCCATTGGTAACAAACTTAGACATAGGCAACACTACCTCTTTCCCATAGACAAGTTTGAATGGAGAGCTACCTATAGTTGTCATATCAGCCCATAAGGCTTATTTGAGTTTCGTATGCCAAGTTCTCTGATTTTCATCCATATTTCTTCTAAAAATACTCAGCAGATTCTTGTTCGTGGACTCAGCTTGGCCATTACCTTGATGGTAATAGTTTTATGAAGTGCTCAAATAAATACTGTTCTTAACAGCCCATTCTGTGATTTTGAAACCTATGAATGCTAATGCATTGTCTGATATAATGATGGCTGGCACTCCAAATCTGGCCACTATCCCTTCATAGAAATCTAGTATGCTAGACTCATTAGCTTCTTTGAGTGCCACTACCTCAGTCCACTTGGTTGAATAGTATGTTGCTATCGAAATCCATTTGTGGCCTTAGCTCGAATTTGGATTGATGAATCCAATGAAGTCCAATCCCCATTGCATGAATGGTTGGTCAACTAAAATTGGGTGTAATGGGAGTTCTACTAGCCTCTCTTTACTTCTAAAGAACGCATAGTTCTTGCACTTTTTGATCCATGCATAACAATCACTAAACACCCTGGGCCAATAATAACTTGCCTTCATGATCTTGAGTACTGTCACTCGTGGAGAAAACTGGCCTCCAGCTGCTTCATCATGGAACTCTTATAACACTCTCTCAATCTGATTTGTCCCAATACATCTTAATAGAATGCCATTGATGTCCCTCTTGAACAAGACGCCATCAATAAGCACATATGGGATGGCCTGTAGTCTGAAATGTATCCTTTTTGTTTTACTCATTTCTGGTGGACACAGGCCCGTTTGAAGGAAGTACACCATGTTATGAGTCCAACAAGGAGTGGGAACATCCTCATTTTCTTCCTATTGACTATCCTACAAGGAAAAAATAGCCTCCTTTTCATTTTTTGCCTCATCTTGTTGACTCGAGGTCAGTTGTTCACACAATCCCTTCCCATGGACCAGCTTAGTAAGCTTGTTCTCAATGTCATACTCCATGACACGAGGGATCCATCCTACGAATTTTTTGTTCAGATCCTTACTGAGAAGTAAGTCCTCAACTCCTGCATGGGAGACTAACAGTTGGATTTTATTGTTTGAAACCAGATGCTTACAATTCTTTAACCCTCTGATCACTGCTCGGACTTTCTTTTCAATGAAGGAGTATCTCACTTCATAATCTTCCAGACCTTGGCTGAAGAAAGCAATTGGTTGCTTTTTATCCTCTTTGTTCTGCTGTACTAGGATTGTAGAAATTGTGTCACTACCTCCAAAGGCATATAATATGAAGTCCTTAGAAAAATCTAGATTCACGAGAGTTGGAGCTTGTGATATAGCTTCTTTGATGGCCTCAAAACTTGATTTTCCTTCAGATGTCCACCTAAATGTAAAACTCTTCTTCAACATCAACGTTATTGGCTTGACAAGGGTAGAAAATTTTGGTACAAACTTGCAGACAAAATTTATTTTTCCTAAGAAGCTTTGAAGAGCCTTCTTATGGCTTCGCAATGACAATGTTCTTATTGCTTCAACTCTCTCTGGGTCAATTTCTAAACCTTCCTTTGATATAATATGGCCTAGAAGCCTACCCTCATGGGCCAAGAATATGCATTTTTTAGGGTTCAATGATACCCCAAATATCCCACACCTTTGAAACATCTGCCTTAGGTGAAAAATGTGGTCTGCTGATTTTTTGGAGAACATAGTAATGTCATCCAGATAGATCAGTACTATTTTTTTGATCAGCCCTTTGAATGCCATATCCATTGGCCTTTGGAATGTGGCTCCAGCATTAGACAATCCAAATGGCATTTTTATGTAGGCATAGGTGCCCCTTTGGTGGTGAAAGCTATTTTGAACTGATCATCTTCTTTCACCATGATCTCATTGTACCCTAAGTAGTCATCTAGGAGAGAGAATCTCTTTGATCCAGACACCCACCTGCAAGATTTGCTCCATTGAAGGGAGTGGTTAGTGGTATTTAAGGGATGCTCTGTTCAAGTCATGAAATTCAACACACAACCTAATCTCTCCATTCTTCTTCTTGATTGGGACCAAGTTTGCAACCCAGCTTAAGTGTTTGGTTGGAAATATGATACTTGCCTCTATCAGTTTATGCAACTCTTTCTTCATTAGAGGCTCAATGTGTGGATTGACTGGTCTCTACTTTTTCCTAATGGGCTTAGCAGTTGGATCTAGTTCAATTATGTGTTGTGCTAACTTCAGATTGAACCCTCTTAGGTCTTCATAGCTCCAAGAAAATACATCTGGAAATTCTTGGCAAAGTTGCATGAATTTTTACCTCTCTTATTCGGTGGCCACTTTGCCAATTTGAAGTGTTTTTCCCTTTCCAAATAGGATTGATTATGAATCTTCTCCTTTGATCTGTATATTAGCCTTCTCTTTTCAAAACTGATCATTAGGATTGAAGATAGAATCCAATGTCACTAAGCCTTTGGGAATCTTGTTTGTATGTAGCTGCACTACTTGATCTCCATATTGCTTCTCTAATCTACTTTTATTTCTAGCTAAGAATTCAGCTTCCTTTTGCAAAAAATTGATGATTTTCTGATCATTCTCAAACACCTGCCAACATGTGTTGTTATATGGCACTGCTAGCCTCATAATCACATGGATATGTGGTTGTCCTTTGTCCCTCTTGATGTTGTCAACCATATCAAATGTTTCTCAAACTACTACAAGCCTATCAGTAGCTTTGTTCTCTTTCTTGGGTATGGACACAATGTTGAAGGCTTCAAAATCCTCAATGAGATCCCATACCCTATTCTTGTAACCTTTGAGTAGGTCATTCTTGACAGCATTTTATCCTTTAACTTGATTGGCAACCAGTTTTTTGTCACCAAACACCTGTAGGTTCTTGATTCCTCATCTTCTATCCCAATGCAATCCATGAACCAAAGCCTCGTATTCTGCAGTGTTATTTGAACAGGAAAACTGAAAATGGAAAGCTAAGTAATATTTCATACCTTGGGGGGACACAATCATAGCCCCTCCTCTGGCTCTTTTTCTACTCCTTGAGCCATCAAAGAAAAATTTCCATACTTCATTGTAATCCTTATATTCTGGCTTAATGATGTCAGGAAGAGGATGATTCTTCTCATGCAGGTAGTAGAATCCTAGCTCAGATTCTTCCATCTACTTATAGGGATCAAAATCATGTCTTTTGACCACCCATTTGTTGAGAGTCAGGTCTCAGATATACTCCACCTTGGTATCTGCTTCATAAGTGTTTATGAGGTCATCCTGATCAAAAGCCGAATAATTTGCATTGATTGGGCTAGGCACATAGGACTTAATGTGATAATCCACTATGGGCTCAGATCTAATTGTGGCCTTCACTCCATACCTTATTCTAAAGAGAATATGTGACCAATCAATAGACAAGTAGCCTCTAATTTGGGCAGTGAATTCCCTGGAAAAACATAACAAAAAATGTGGTGGAAAGTCTATGACTGACACGTTCTGCAATACAATCACATTGGGGTAGGCATGCAAAGTGAGGCTTAGATCCTTGATAACTCCAACAGTGGTCAGTGTTATCCCATTCAATCATACTACTCCTCTATATATGAATTCATACTGGAGACCCAGTTGATCAGCTATTCATTTGGGCATTACATAACTACTTTCCCCCAAATCGATCATGTAATTGTGCACCAATTTATCTCTAATGATTAATGAAACATAAAATGGAGGAGGATTCATATTCTTACCTCATTGTTCTCCATGGTTTCTCTCAGGTTGATCTGCATTGGTAAGAACTTTCTCTTGCTGGCTAGGGGGTTGATTTGAGCTTGACCAATTTTGCATGGTAGTCTGTAATAGATCCCTATACCCTGAAATGGCCAGTGAATCCCATAGTGAAATGTTCACACTTGTCCTCTTCATTTTCTCAATGATATTAAATGAGTTGTCCTTATGTTTCCCCTTCCCTGGCACATTTTTATCTTATACATGGGTTGTTACAATTGGTGCCTGAGTAGATTTGGAAGGTGGCTTGGATTGGCTCTGCATATTGGGTGTTGTATTTTGGATGCCAACACCTTGTGGAGTAATGGAGGATTGAGGATCAATGCTCAACATGAAACTATTCACTTCCCATCTCAACAAAACATCACATACAAATCCAAACACAAAACACACTTACGTTTACGGGCATCCCATGAGGAAAGTCTTGTTAAGTTATCTTGTTTATTAAAACATCTCTTAATTCTTAACTTATGTTCTTATAAAATTCATGTAATGATTCGCACAAATCTTTTCATAAGGGAAAACTTCTTTCTTTTATACTATTGACTAAATAGCTTAAGGCGAAGCTTTCTAAAAGAGGATCAAATGATTTAAACAACAGATAGGAGGAGATTACAAAGCTCTTTGGAAGAAACTAGAGGAAGGATATCAAATTGGATTCATCTTTAAGGTATCATTAGTTATTAGTATGTGTTTTTAATGGCTAAGAATATAACCATAAGGATTTAAGATTTCATTTAGGATTTTCCCGAGGAGATTGACATAGATAGACAAAATACGTTTACAAACGGTGAGCTAGATTGAAGGGTTTCTAATCAGTCTCTTCCTACTTAATATAACCTCATTTCCTTCCAAAATCTAAACATTGATTTCACCCATAGGTCGTTTTATGAGCTCACCAAGAAAGGGAAAAATGTTCATTAGTTTAAATAGGGTTAGTAAGGTATAGAATTTTTTTTTCTTTACAAAATAAAATGTGCTTTGCTAGGATAACAGAAGGGAATATGTGTGTGTGTGTGTGTGTGTGTGTGTGTGTGTGTGTGTGTGTGTGTGTGTGTGTGTGTGTCGATATGGGAGAAAGGGATATCCTTTTCAACAAGTTCATAAGGAATATGGCCTAGCTTTTTTTTGAAGAAAATTGATTGCAATGAGAAGATGGCTATAATGGGAAAGTTGATCGATGTGGGAAGCTATCCTAGATGATTTTGATATTAATGTATTTTTGAAGGTTAATCAATGTGGGAAGCCTTTTACATGAGTATCCATCCTTCTAGGGTATGGTCTACATTTTTTTAATTCTCCATTCGCCATAGACTCTTCTAATACGATGTAGTAAAATCATAAAAATGGTTTTTCATGCATGTGTCTTACAATTTTAAAATACAATGTTATTATTGAATAGACAATGTTATTTTTAGATATACTTTTTAGTTCAGTTACGTATCAATTGACAAATGTGTTTTGTTCTGAATAACATCTGGATGTACATTAGATATGTGAAAATACATTGAATGTTTGTCAACATAAGCTAAAGAATATCTTAATATACAAAATTGTTGTGTTTTTTCTTTAGGGAGTTAAAATATGAATATACCCTTAATATAGTAACTTAATACACCCCACCTTAAAATAGATTAATTCAATTTCTCCATGCTCACAAACTGTTATCTTTACCATAAACACTTGAATGATTGAATATACATTGAATATATGCTTGTAAGTATACCACAAAAATAAACTATGTCATGTTCAAAGGAAAAATTTACACACATTTATATAGTGTATAATCAATAGTTTTAGTGTATGCCTATAGTTTGTAGCTCAACCTAAGTGCATTCAAACTTTGCGTATGCACTAAAATAGTTGAATATACACTTTATATGTCAACTAAATAAATACTTGTATATTCAATAGTTTCAATGTATGTTGATGGTTTGTAGCTCAACCCAAATGTATTCAATATTTGTACATGTACTGAAATAACTGAATATACACTTTATATGTCAACTTAATACACTCCACCATAACTAAAAAATGTTGAATATAAATGAATAATGCCCATGAATTGTACATTGCAATGAATGAAAATAGAATGAATATACTTATGTTCCTATGTATATGAGAACATTTTCAAGCAATATTAGGCTTACAAACATATATTAAGTCGACATTGAGTTAATTTTGTGCATGTTCTTATTTAACCTTCCAATCGCCATGAGATATAATATTTCCAGTCCACATTGAAGTATTTTTGTGCATGTTCCTATTTAACCTTCCATTCGCCACGAACTTAGGTGGAAAATGTCATAAAATAGGGTGTTCTCATGCATGCATGTCGAACTATTACATACACGTTTATACTAGATGACTAAATTTACACACCATACAATGGAATAATTTTGTCATCTTCTACTATGTATTCACACATTAAATATACACCAATTAATATATTTTTATCTTTTTCTAATCTCCAAGCTGGTCATATGGTGAGCTCTGACTTTAGAGAATTTTTAATCAACTCTATGCTTTTCATGCAATGAGTACATATGAAGGTAATACCAAGATTGTAAGATCTTATTATTTATTGGTTGTATATATACAAAAATTAATGAATATATTGAATATAAAACAATAATTTTCTAATATCAAATATTGCATTAAAAGACAAAATTACATGCGTATATTCAATGTATATTCAATAATTTTGGTTTATATGTGTATTAATGTTCAAACCACCATAAACTCTAGTAATTCAATGTATTTATTGCTAATCTTCAAATTTTACAGTCAATGCACAACAATATTTGGTATGATTTTTTGGTGAAGTGAACACTAAATACCCCATCAAAATTCTTAGACTCCTTAAAAAATTTAAAATTTAATAGCAAATAGACAAATAACCCTTCCCACGTAAAAAGGTGCATACAACTACATGGTACATAGACAAAATTCTCTCTGTATCAAACCAAAATGCATTCAATTTAGTTCACATCACCCGTTATCACTCTACAAATTTCCACCTTCATTTTGAATTTTGCACCAATGAATCATTCAATGCTACCATTAACTGCTACCCTTTGCATTTGGCATTGCGCACCAGGGAACAATAAGATGAACATTTTCATCCCTTTCCACCCTAAAATGTCACTGAAGAGATCAGAAAACTAGAAATGGCAAATGGATTCATGGGAAATTGTTTTTCTATACTTGCTCTCTATTTTGAATCACCAAGTGGGTCATGAAGGTGAGCCCATTTTCATAGTTATTTGGATATTTCCTCTGTGGGTTTCATGCAATGCTCTATATTGAGACCTATTGCTCAACCTGAATGTAAGTTTTACCTTTTTTAATATTCCGTTCGAAAAGCCTCCATCGTCACATATTTGAAATGCATATTTCATACAAGCACTATTTACATGAAATTTTTACACATTTTTTATTTATGATAATTTGTTTAAAATAATTGCAGACCAACATGGTATTCAAGAGAAGAGCATGAAGGAGGAAGTCACGAATGTACTCTCAAAAAAGGAATGTCAAATTTGATTATATACTTGACTTGAAGGAAGATTTAACTGAAGCAAATAAAAAAAACAATTTAATACTAGCCCACATAATGAAACAAAGCTAAAACCAACACCACAAATGAAGTTAATTGATAATATTAGCTAAAACTACACAACAACATCTAAAAATGTTTTCTTAAGAACTTGGTGTATGACTAAATATATGAGTAGAACAACAAGACATGTTGAATATAATGGCTATTCCATTAGGGTTGCTGCAAAAAAGTTGGTTGTCTTAGTGGGTTCATTATCAAACTAGCTAAATGGTCTCACAACTACAAAATGAAAACATTTCCTAACCATTTTAACAGATCAAGAAGAGTTTGAAATCATACAATATTGCAAAGATGTGGTCGATATAGGTCATGGTCTACAAATAAACTTATTAAAAGATCACATGGCACTAATATGTAAGATAAGGAATACTCCATTAACTAATGGTATGCCTGAAAAATATTGGTGGGCAAGGTTCAAAAAGAGGCATAGAGATTTGTCTTTAAGGACCGTAGAAGGCCTTAATTGTGACGAGTCAGTCATTCTTTTTTTATTATTAGTATTGGCAAATAGTTTTTTGAAAGGGACTATACCCTTGTACACCAAGGCTCAGAAGCCAGAATTGAAAGTTAAAGCACAAGAGATGGATCAAAATCTAGATAGAACAATTAAGCTCGACAGCAGAAAACAGGCTGCAAAGTAAAAACCAACAACCGACAAAGCAGCAGCAAAAAAACAACAGAAGTATAGCAAACAAACAACAATGGCATATCAACACCATTGGAAGCAAACTACTATTCGGCTAAGAAAAATGAGACCGATGAAACCCAACCAGCCAATAGTAGATATGAGAATCATCCAGGGGAAGAGTTACCCTTCAGAGTGGTAGATTTTTTCTTTTTGTTGACCGTAACCCACCCTGATGGAGCCTTCACGGTTGGAGAAGAAGACAAAGGAGGAGTATTTTCCTTAGTCTCATTTGTCCCATTTATAACAGCCATGTTGTTATTCTGAGAGAGATATTTATCATTTTCCATGCTGCCCTCAACATCTTGTGAATTTTTCATGTTGCTAACAATCTGAGTTTCGGATAAAGGGGTTTTCATTGACACTGATTCATCTACTTCTTTAGATTCAAGATCCTTTCTATCCACAAAAATCAGGTGCTCCAGGAGTGCATCTTTCCACCAGTTTCGCTTCTCATGTTGACGTTTTTCCATCCCACAAGCAGTAGAGGTGTGTCCTAATCCCAAAACACCTTCTACATCGGAAAGGTAGACCTTCATAATCAAGAGTTTGTGACCAAGTTCTGTTTTGTACTCTAAGGTCTATGGTTGTAGGAAGATTTTTATCGGTGTCAAGTTCCACCAGGATTCGAGCATAAGTAGTATGGGTGTAATTAGTAGTTTGAGAATCAATATAGAGTGTAGTTCCCAAGGCATTGCCAATGGATGTCAAACAATCATGACTTCAGAACTAGAGAGGTAAATGGGGCAGCCTGATCCAAACAGGTTTCCATGAGAAAGATTCTATGAGTGGGTTGAAGGATGGAAAATAGGGTTTAATGATCAAATATTTAGATTGGTAGGTCCAAAGTTTGGAAGCAATGATGTTTCTATCAGCTATTAAAGAGAAGGTTACAATGAAAATACCTTTAGCACACGGATACAAGTCTATTTTTCTAGTTAAAATTGGAGTCCAATGCTCAGAGATCCATGCGTGAAGAATAAGAAGGCTGGGCCATAGTCCCTTGAATCTACAAATCAGAGCATGCTCTTTGTAGTAAATCTCAGAGGAAATGACCTCTTCCCTGAAAGTAATAGGTGTAATGTCTACAGGTTTCATGGAAGATTCCTTGTTGTTTAAAACATTTTTGAAGGATGACCCAATATGGCCACGACTAGCATCTCTATCAAGGTCCAATCTGCCATGAACTGATCCTTCCAACACAGGTTTTAAATGTCTATTACCAGGTGTTTCTGCACCCTCGGATGGATCTTATGGTAGATTTCGGCTAGGGTTTACGTAGCCATTCTGAGGTGGAGGAATGGAGCTCCCTATAGTGAAAGTAAGGTTGATCCATGACTAGGATGGAACCTCTGAGACGAGCCCCACAGCCGTGCCGTCTCCATCTCCCTCGCCTGTCCGTTGAGTTCTTGCCGGGTCAGATTTAGGGTTCGCTTTGGAAGCAAGGGCTCGGGTAGCCACCATGGCATAGGGTGCGAGTAAAGAGTGTGAGCAGAGGGCGTGGGCACGAGTAGAGGGCACAAGGGCATGCGTAGAGGGTGTGGACAGAGGCATGCACAGGGGCGTGGGTAGAGGCGCGTGCAGGGGTGCGGGCAGAGGCAGATCAGAGGTAGATCAGGGGTGGGAAATGGATGGTTGGCTGGCACTTATCCAAGGGCGGCCTCTATATTTTTCTTTTGGGAAAGTGTGGGGCTGACACATGATTTCCTCCACCGACCTGCTTAATTTCTATGTTTCTCGGTTAAGTTCTTTGCTCGGTGAAGTCGTATTTCTTGATCGGGGACACACAGTAGTCTAGCACTCGTCTAGAAACCCTCTTTCTATTCGGCTCTTGAGTTAGCATTGTTTGAACACTTGGCTCTCTCCGCTGCCTCCTCCATGCGTTGAATATTCAACCTGACTCTGTCCCCCTTTTGAGACTAAATGCATGGAGGCTTCGCCTTGCTTGAAATCTTGATCAAGATTTACCTTTGAAGGAGCATCGAGTTGACACTTGGAAGCCTCCACAGGTCTTTGGACTTTTCAACGACCCCTCTTACCTTTTCGGACCAACTAGTTTCTAATCACAATTGAAAAGGAACCAAGGAGAACAACACGAGGCTTGATACCACAATGAGCGCATGTATTACAACATTTAGATTGATACAACAGCTAGGAGTATGATCACTAATTCTAGTCCAACATCACCACACATATGTTTTCTCTCTTTTTTTGACAATGCTTTGATGAAGGGTTATGTAGGTTTATAGGGTTTTCGCTTTGTTATAGGTGATTGCAGGTCATCTCAAAGCTGTGTGATAAAATTGAAACATAAGGAAGAGAATTTCCAAGAAATCAAATCATTCAGGAAGTTCCAAACCTATATTACTTAAGGGTCCAAAACCACAAAAAATTAGTTTAGGACTATAAACTTACAGTTTAGATCGTACAGTAGTTGTACAATTTTTCCCATGTTCAGTTTCCAGTTCTAGAATATGTATTGAATTATATCTAATATCAAATCTACCTATTTCACTGGTCTCCACATCAAAATCCTCTCTATTATGAATTTTACAACTAATTCCTCTCCTTCTTTTGTGAATTTGAGATATTACTTATCATTTTATAATCATTACAAGTGTTAATGCATTATTTTTACTATGAATGGGTAATGTTGGAATTTAATTGATCAAAATATTCCCCTATATAAACCCTTACATCCTTTTTATTTTTGTGCTCTCCCATAGCACTAGAATTTAGTTAGGGTGTAAACATGTACAATGTGTATAATGCAAAAGATATAAGTATTCATAAGCACAAGAATGTTGTATCATTTGTAATAATAAAGTATTATAAGTTTAACATCATGTATCCAAAAAAGATTAGAATATTTCATTATCATGTCCACTATAGATAAGCATTTAAGCAAAAAGAGTATGTAAGATAAAATTGTTTTAAGAATATATGTCTATATATTGGAAAGTGTGAAACATTTCATCAAATTGTTATAGCAATATTCAACAAGATAACATAAAAATTATAGGATGAGTAACATGATAATAACTCGTGACTTGATTCCTAATTTATTCATAGTGACCTAACACACAACATGAATTAAATAACATGATAGGCACATTGTAGAAAGACATGACTAATAATATGTGATTGAATTGACCAATGTTAATTGTTAGTTTACGTGTACAAGGAAAAACATGTGTAGACACAAAATCACACACATATTACTATTTTACTATACTGTCAAGTATGTTGTCATATGCATGGATCTTAAGTAAGAAAAGTATTCACTGGTGACACACTTCCTAGTCCATCCACTTTCTTTGGTTGTTTCTATTATCTTTCTCTCTCACATCTGTCACTTTTGCACTCAGTTATGGTCAGGTCACAGTGATCCCTATCTATCAATATTTTCATATCTATCATCATTTATCCTAGGATACCAACGCTCATCCTCAAAACTAGTGCCCACGTGCTCCTGTCCATTATAGGTGCTTCTTTCCTCTTTGTTCTTGTTCACATTTTTGACATTTGTGGTCAGCCTTTTTAGTTTTCTTATCCTTATCTTGAGGTCATAGTCAACATGTTGTGTCACTAGTGTCTAAATTCAAACAAGAGATCCATATGCATACACAACATACACTCTATTATTATATAAGGAAATTCTAAAGGGGAATCACATCTTCATACTATAAGTACCGTCAAACGGACTACATTTTTGGGCTGTATACATTTCATAGGAAGGGGAAGTGTTGAATTCATTTCACATATTTGCATTTTATCTAGCCATATCCCACTATCTTGGCATCATTGGCGTGACAACCTAAGGACATTATTTCAAACACAAGCACAAATAACTACATGGAGTTTGGAATGTAGTGCAGTGCTCGGTCATAAGTTTACTCTTTAGGTGATTGTCGGGGTCATTCTGACTTCACATATTACATATTTCATTCTAATTTGATGTGTTTGTGAGCTTGTACAAGTAGATAGGGTTTGTTTTGCAGGTTACAGGTACCCTCCGTAATCAAAGTGGGAATAATAGGTGATCATCAACAAATAAGTGTGAAACCCTAGCGACCCAGAAGAAACCATATTCTGAGCACTTGTGTAGTCACCAGTGCCTAGAAGTGGTCCCTGACGCCCAAGTACCCTTGCCCTAACCCAAGTTCCCATATCCATATCTGTATGTATGTTCTAGAATTAATACTGAGAATTTTTGACACTTTTCACATCCTGTTCATCAGTTGTTCTAGTATAGATTTGATCCAGGATAAGCATAAATCAGATAAGTTTCATATCTCTCCTATTTTATTACAAGGTTGCATCATTAGAGTGTTTAGCATTTGTATTCAACTGTACTTTATCATATTAGTGACTCAAAAATTAGGATTAACTATATTTTTTTAAATCAACATGCAAAAAATAATGATATAAATCCAAGTTTGTGAGAAGTAATTATATATGTGTGATAGTATAACTACTGTCAATGCACATTGATTAATGTGAGATAATCAATTTGGAATAAGTAGTGAAAGAAGTATTGTGTAGTAAATAATGATAAAAGCATCGTGTAATAAGTAATGTCACAATTGTGAAGTAAAAAATCAACGTGCTTAAAGAAATATGTGATAATAAATGATGTAATCATAAGGTCAAACAAGAAATTTGCATAGATAGATGTGTGAGAAATAGTTATCATATTAGTGAAGATTCTAAAAGCCAAGTTTTAAGAGGTGATGTAAACAAACAATAATTTTATTGTAAGTCAATTATAGGGCATACAACCCACAAATTCAATCAAAAAATATGTGTCAAGTAAGTATGTCAATATTCCATGTGTGGTAATCAATTTGTATATGAGATCATGTGTACCAAAGTAGTATATCTTGTTACCATCTTTATCTAACAATAGTAATGCAAGAAATTAAAGTAATTGTTATATGATGTTTTATCCTATCAAAGGATATAACAAGTAGCATGCCATAAGATGTTTGTTCCATTCTAAAGGTATAACCCACAATGTATTGTAGGAAGTAAGAGGGCTAGTATGCCCCAATATGAATAAGCATAAAAAAAGCAAGCAGTGAAAATCACACATAAACATCTATAGTGCATGAGAAAACATAACTTAGAATAAATAGGTACACAAAGAAAATGCAACACAGATCACACAAGCATACAAATAAAACATAAAATATGGCATAAAAACACATAGAAAACACAAAAAAGGCATAATATTGTACAAAAAATAGAGAACACAATATCACCACTCAAACATGTGTCTGAATCAGCCAAAACAAATAATATCATATAATAATCACACACATGTAGAGAGAAATCAATTCAATTAATGTCATACAAAAATCAAGGAATACAATATAAAAATGCATGAAGTAGTCAGATCAATCAATCTCATATAGAAGTTAAGGAATACATCATGCAAGAGCATGGAGTAGTCAAGTCAATAAAATTAATGCAAAATAAAGGAATACAACATGCAATAGCTCGGAGGAATCAAGTCAATCAATGTCATACAACAATCAATGAATGTAACACTTAACTATATGAAACAGTAAGATTAATCAAGGTCATGAAGTAATAAAGTAACATAGTTTAGACAATAAATGTTGTAAGTGAATAATGTAGGATGTAAGAAAGTAATGATATCCAAAAATAGGAGCCTATGGAAAATAGTAATGAAGTGGTAAGAATATTAAAGGAAGCAAACACATATCATAGTTGTGTCTAGAATTAACCAATGTGATCATCAAATAAAGTGTGATATATCACATGTCATAAGTAGTAAAGTAGTATGGTGTGCACAATGTACAAGTGTCAAGATATATAATCATGATAAAATATGTTGTATAAATTCCCCTAATGTAGGTATGCCTTCAATGTGGTAGGCGTACCTCAAGATAGAGGGTTGTAAGAATTTGTAAGCTATTAAAGATGTGACCAAAGTAAGATCAATATATAAGATGCCCCCCTAATTTGGATATGCCCCTAGGGTGGTAATGTTGATAATTTCCATGGGTTATATCCGCTTAATTCATTCTATAAAATTTGAGTACTAAAGCAATAAAGAGTGTTAAATCCTAAAGATCAAAATGGCTCAAGGATAGGAAAGGATCGAGCATGTCACATGTAGGTTTTGATTTTGTATTTTTGTAATGTTATGATATTTTTTATGCTTTCGGAAGAGTATATTCAAAATTTAAATTCAATACTAATAGCCTTATAACAGTGGTAAAATAATGAAAACAGAATGTTAGGAAAACTATTATTAGTGCGTACATTATTGTTAGTTGCTGAGTTGTTTATAACAACTCACGTAGAATAGAAATAGGTGAGTAATGTTGGTAGCTTGTTAATATTAGATGCTAAATTACAGGAAAGGTATTTCCTATATATATGTATTTGATATACATCTTGAATTAACGAAGTTTATTTTCTTTTTGCAAATCTGCTTGTTTCTCTTTATCTAGCATAGAGCGAGTTATTATGGATGGAGAAATAGAATGATATTGGGGCAATGTTTGATTGTTTATTTCCCCAGCTCATGGGATCCTCTATAGCATCTTAGAGTGTAGGTTAGTTGTGTTTAAAATTTATTTAAGGCTCGGTATTTCCACCAAGAAGATTTATTTTTACCTCTCCATTTGATGTTGGTCTCTCATCAGCTCAACACCATTATGCATGTGATCATCTTCCATTCGATTTGAAAGCTAGGTTTGCATTGAACTCCATGGACTATTCTAAAACTCCCATGTGTTTGGTGATCAAGTGGTAGATATGAATTATATAGTCCATGTATCCTTCATGTGACTGGTGTAATGATTTTACATGAATGTGATTCCAAATTTGTAAGGGAAAACACAATCCACTTTTATCAGTGTCAGATCTCTTCTCTATGTTTTTCCTTGGTGTTCAATATACATTTGTGACTTTGATTGAAGCTTGAAATTTATTCACTCATGACCTATTATACTCTGCATATTGGTTTCACAAAGCTCCTTTCAGAACCTCCTAAATTCAACGAACACATCTAGTTTTAAATTTTGGCTAAAAACCAGTCAGTGGCACGAAAGATCTTGTAAATGAACATATCTCACCGTTTGTTCACAAGAATAAATCCCCCTTGACTTGATCCTCCACACCAACATCTATGGATTATAGAAGACCTAGTCAGATTGTGAATTATATCTGAGAGACATCTATTGCATGATGTGGCCAACCAGAGTTGTATAATTTGTTGTTTTTTTATCCACACTACGATGAATTCACTTTTCTTAACATTGAATACCACATGGCAATATTGTTTATATGTAAAGAGGTTGGTGCAATCCATTCAATCCAAAGGGGAGAGTGGCTAGTAGTGGTACACCCTAAGTTAAGGGGTCTACAAAATCAATTGTTTATCATATGGGATTGTGATTTATTCACTAATATGTAGTTTAGATTTGTGTTAGCTTATATTTTTTCTTTGGAATGTTCAATTGGAGGGAAAACCATATTTTGAATTGATTTAAAATACTAAATTTGAGTTACACTACAACCATGGTGGAAACCAATACTTGAATATGGGTTAAATTTCTTGAACATTCATTGATCACTTAATGGTTCAAAAGTTATCAAGTAGATCACAACTACATTATGTTTTTTTAATACTTTTATAAGCATTACTAACCCACTTTATCATGCCTAGGTTTACATTTATGCCATGACCTAGAGGGAGCTATTATACAAAAAAATTAACTCAAAGATACGTTTATCATTACCATGTTTGTGAAACAATACATGGTTATGCATTTTTATCCAACGCGACATACTAATCCAAAGGTGGTGAAGGATTCTAATGAACTTTAAATTGAAAACAAAAAGGTAATAATATTGGTCAAATCCAAGCTAAGCTATCTTTTAAATTTTTTATAGTATAATTAATTAATCAAACAAAGTTGGGATCTGGTTATATTATTTACAAGTTCCCTTTTTAGACACATGCGACAGCATTACCCATAGTACAAATTGGGCCCATCAAACTTTCTAAACAAACAGAAATTTAGAGGCTCTCAACAAAAATAAAGCACATACAAACAAACGAGCTTCAAAGCAATCACCAATGCAACACTCCCCTTTCTTCCCTTGAAGGCCATCTACACATTTATAGCCTGAGTCAATTCGTGAGAACTGGGCATGATAAAAAATACGCAAAGGAATCATATGATACCATTAACAATATCATAAAATGAACCTTCTATTAAAAGAAATAGTGTTAACCTTAGTCCCACTGACAACTTCTTTAATCTTGCTAGAAGATTTACTATTTCAAATTAAGAAGGAAACCATAAAAATTTGTTATGAACATTTTTTCTAAAACAACAAGGAGACTACTATCATTCTAGTAGGGATCAATACCCAATGAGTTTGAAACAGAGTGAAGGGTGTTTTGGGATTTCAATTGTGTAACCATATAAATTACATGCTTGAAATCCAATACACGACATCAATCAACATTCCTTTTTAAAATTTATAAGATTTAATAGGTTTGAAGTTAGAAATTTAACATCACATACTTACCACTAATTTCCCTTTTCAAAGAAAATTTACCCCACAACATGCCTACACCTAATTTCTTGCAAGGAACATACATAGTAAATTCTAACAAAAAATTTCACAACATAAGATCATCTTACCATGTTATGTACAACAGTCAAAAGTATGATAAATGAAATAACACATACTTAATAAATCAAACAATTAAGATGAATCTAATGCCTCCGTCTTACCAAGATTTAAAAATGCAATCCAATCAATTAAATTATCCTTAAACCTATATCAATAAAATTTAAGCGAACTGTCACAAGGAACCAGTATGACGATGTTACATTAATTGCACTTAGACATATCACCTCCAACAGATCACCAAAAATCCTAAGCTTCCTTAATTTATTCCAACATTCTCATTTGAGTCAAATACCTTAAGCAACTGAAACACAAGTCTTTATATTAAACAAATAAAACCCTCTCTCTTATTTTTTTTTAACATAAGCATACTCTTTTATCTCACCACTCCTAAGTACCTCCAACTCTCAATTAGGAATATAATGAATAACCAACGTCTTAAACCAGGTGAAAATTTCCTTAGTCACATCAAATAATAGTGATTATAATTACTAAATAACTAGAGTCATGTCAAAAGTAATATTTCCCTCTATCATCACAAATAAATCATGATCCTTCCTATTCATAAAAGCTAAAGGGTATCACCCTTATCCAACCTACTAGGTAATAGATTTCCTTAAGTTATCAAAAGATGGCAACAATGATTCTTGACCGTAATAAAAAAACAAAAGAAGATAATTAACCAAACTTCTCTCGTAATGGTTAATAATTTACCATTATCCAGATTTCTTCTTATTTTATCACGAAAGGGTAAGGCATCAGATAGAAAGAGGCATCCTACTCATTAAGGTTCATGTGGCCAAGTTAGCTAGACCTTTTTATCTCATAGATACGAATGCATCTACTCACCAGCTTTAGCTCGAGCCCCATTTACCCTATTGTCCTCATGATGCTGACTTTACACATTCAGAGGAGAGTATAGGAGGGTACACAACACTAAACCTTGTTTAGAAGTTAACAAAAGTTCATGGAAATCAAACACACTCACTCCTCAGTCAGATATATACTCAGATTCACAACCTCAAAATAAGGAAAACTGGATTTAGACTACAACACAGAAACCCATCAAAGCTTTCTGATGCAGGTTCACATAACCTAATGGCCCCTCCTAAGCGGAATTAAAAAAAATGCCAATGGTCAAAGGATAATATTATCTCTCATGTTTATAAAAAAAATAAACATTGGATTAGAGTATCCAAATCCATTAACAACTCACCGTCAACACAACAAATACTCATTTAAGTGAATCAGTAACCCAAACTAATCAGTGCACTCTCTATTATTTTTATCAGCTATATAGACTCGAATCTTTGTTGAAGGGGTGTTTATTCCTAAGAGATAATGCCTATATTCTCTTATCATCCTTCCTAGACTTAGGGTAGGTTTATCAAACTGTAATTTCACATAAGCAAACATCATCAAAAGAGAGACATGATGATCAAACGGTGAGCATCTAAGGGACGGGGATAAATTTTAAAGTATCCATCCCTGGGAATAAATCCCATGAAGAGTCTAAAAATCCCCCAAGGCATCACATATCGGTCTCAAAGTAATGGACAGAAAATGCATTCATCACAGATTCACGTAAAATAACCTAGTAAGCTAGTCCTTAATATTTCCGTATGATTTAAAATGTAATAACAAGAAGAAAGTTAAGTATCCCTACAACCATTGGTATACATGAAGTAGCAAGAGAAAGTGAAAGGTCAAGTGCCAAGACCATTTGCAGAACCAAATATAGCAAAGGATCATCCTAAGAAGCAGCTAACACAGGAGATAAAATAAAAACATAACTTGGAAGATGAGAATCGATAACAAAACCACAAAATAACCCCAAGCAATAGCCACTTCAATAAATAAAAGAAAAATTATTTAATGCTATGATTAATGTTAGCATAGTAGAAAGATGAGAAGAAATTATCATGCCTGGAAAACATTTCCACACTCTCAACACATATGACATGGCATTTGATGCAACAACTTAGCGAATCTTCTACGTTTTTACTTGTTGGGCACCAAAAAAAATCCATGGCTTCACGTTTTGGCATAGGTAGGGAGTTTGCAACAAGGCTAGGAGGCTCAAACACCAACCCATCACATACATTTTCTAGAGTTTCAGTTCCTTGCTAGATAAAACCAAATGAAAACCCTCCACCAGATTTCACGTGGTAAGCAACCAAGGAAAAGGGAACAGATGTACCATGCATAGCCTACTAAAAGATTCCCTCACTGAAATCTTCCACGCGGCCAGCTAGACTTGACATGAGCAGGTAAAATTAACTAGTGCAGATATTAAAACTTGTAATAAAATAGGCGCCCAACATACATCTACAATTTGAAAGAATTTTCAACAACCTCCAAAAGTAGTCCTTCACTAGAGACACTCACACAACCAGAGAAGAGTGGCATATGCAGTCCACAAATGTCAGAAAAGAATTGTTTTCAACCATAGTAAAGAAAAAACTAGAGCAAGATTTCAATAAAACAAAAGTTGCAAAATAAGTGACCAATTTCCTGATTGGGTGTTTCCTTCCCCCAAAATGTGAACAGATAAACAACTGCCCCAAGAAGATTTGCAAATCAAAATTTATTTAAAAGAAAGGTGTAACCAATGCATCTTACCTTACAACTATTAATGGAGTGGTAGGTGCTCCTCCAACGCATTTCACTAATGACCAAGAAATTAAAAAAAAACTAGAGTATGTGGCTGGAAGGGAGGAAAAGAGGGTGGGGGGTGGATGCCTCCACACAAACAAGAAAAGAACAAGCATTTTACCAACAAAATGTTATAAATATAAAACATGCACTAACGCCTAGTCGGCCAACGGGAAAACATTAAACGCTAAGCATGAACACCACTTCCTAAGCAATGGCGTCATCCACAAACAAGCTCCTCCTCTTGCGTGAATCGAGGCTCAGTCTCTGAGAGCATTCAATAACAAAAAAAATAACTTAAAGGTAATTAATAATAATATTCATGAAAATCGACACAAAATAAAATAATCATTAATCAACAACTAAAATAATAATAATAATATTATTTTATAACTTTTAAAAAAAATTATTAATCATATTAATAAGGGCCAACAATCAAGCATGAAAAAACTAGAACACAATTTTCCTTTAACAAGGTAATTAAATAGGGGACTGTAGAGGCCCTCCACAAGAAGCACCGACAAGGATACATGAAGACAAGACTGGGAGGAAGGATGTTAATCCTTCTCTATGATAAGGTTGAAGCCAACTAACGACCAACGAAAACTCACACAAACGTTCGGTGCCTAGAAATAGGGTCACCAAAGTGAGAACTGAAGTAACCGTCAAACGAGGTATTACATTATTGTCCTCAGAAAAAGATTCATCCATTTTACAGATAGCCTTTCTTTAAAGCTACAGATCATTAAATATCTCAACAGCTTCTTTGATTAAAGGATTAGCTTCTTACAATATACACTTCATCCATCCATTTACCATTCTCCCTTTCTGGCCTATATTCTCAATCTTATGATAATAAATGTCATCGATTTTAGAAGAAACTATCATATCCATAGTAGTGGAAACTTCGGTAGATGAATTTGGCTATGTTACTTTCCTTAACAATGCAGTGACCTGCTTGACCTTTGCTTTGAGATCATCCTTTGAAGCTTTATCCTTGTCATATTTCTCCAGAAAATTCCCTAGAGCAGTTTGTACATCCTACTTAGCTCCTTCATGAGTGGATTTTCCCAGTGAAATTTTAGAGACTCGATAATTTGCAGTTGTAATGGTTTATTTGGTTTTTCCCTCAATGGGAGTAGTAACCTCTATAATTCTCTCCCCAAATGAATTCATTTTTAGGATAGAAAAAATATTTGGCCTCTTGGCCTATCTCTTTGGTGTATGCTCCAATATGATTAGATCTATGACATCCCCCAGAGGCACCTTCTTTTTCTACTTTGGATTCTATTGAAATAGCCATTCCGGGATGGCTAATGCTGACGAGGAGGGAACAATAGATTGAATTCTGAAAACAGTAGTCATGATAAGAGCACCATTAACATTAGTTGGCATCTGAATGGAAGTGGTAATGATGGATGGGGTGGATGTGAGGATGGCCATAGGAGTCGATACAATAATACTAGGAGATGATATGGAAGGAAATGGAAGTGTTAGGGGAAGTGAAGTAGAAATGGGTGACCCAATGGTTTCTCCAGTTGAGAGAACTGAAAGGGGTGAGAATAATTGGGCCATAAAAGGAAATGGAAAAGAAGAAATGTTTTTGGAAATGGAAGGAACTGATCTAAGAAGTGATAATGGAGGAGGAAAAAGAGATGATGGATCTTGTGAGATTCTTGGAGAATCGTTGACTTCAACTATTTCTGATACGAATGTTGTAGAAGGCATGGCTTTGGAAGTAGAAGCTCTGGAGAGAGATGAGTTTCCCACTACAAAGGAAATCTTTATAGGGACATTATGGGCCCTTTGGATGGAAATTTTTCCCTTTGTGGGTGTATATTGGCTCATGGTTGATGGGGTTTCTATATTTGTAGGTTACTCTAACCCCTTGGGTGAGATTCCCAAGGTAAACAACCAAATGTAGGTTCTCTGCAAAATGGGCCCCGCCCTCTCCTTTGTATTGTAACATTCTTCCACATACCAATCAATCCATGGTAATGGTTGATTGTTTTTTATAGGTTATATCCAAAACCTCATCATCATCTTGCATATCCTTTGGAACATTTACTATTCCAAACTATCAAACCTCATCTAAGGTTAACATCTCATAATACCTTTGTCTGATGATGTATTCATCCTGACAAAGAATCTAGATATCTTCCATCTAGGGCACATGGGAACTGGACTGACCTATTTCAATGAATTTACCCCAATAATCAAAATTGGTCCATGGATGGAAAGTCCGCAAGGTTACCTTTGCCATTTCTATATCCACATTCTTAGCCTTGTAAATGTTTGGGAAAGTGTATCTACCAATTGAAATAGGGACGAATATTTCATTTTTTCTTTACCCTTGGATATAGAAGTAGACATCAGGTTATGAATTCTGAAATCCAATGACTTTTTTAATTCCTAAGAAGAGAAACCCGAAAACCCTCAACCTTCGAAAACCTGAAAGACTACAATCTTTAAAAATATGAAAGACTACAATCTCTGAAAATATGAAAGGAGGACTTCCAAAACAAAGAATTCTGAAATCCTGAAAAAGAAAAGCTCCAAAGTTCTAAAAACCTTAACCTTTGAAAACCCAAATTAGAGAAGTCTGAAGTTCCGAAAATGAGAGTTTCGAAGTTCCGAAAACGAGAGTTCCAAAAACCCAAAAAGCAAACCTCCGAAAATCCAAATTGCAAACCTCTGAAAATCCAAATTGGAGAAGTCCAAAATGAAGATAGGCATGATTCCCAAGAACCAAAAAATTCTGATCATTCAAATCCTGAAAACAAAATCCTCCGAACTCCAAAAAACGAGAAGTGCCAAAAGAGCATATTTTGAATGCTTAGGAGAATGAAGACTATGATGAGATCCCTCCTGAATGCCTATAGAAAATTTGACCACGGAATCATTAGGATCAAAAATACAATCAAAGGGAACATGGAGGGCTAGGAGATCTTCATTTTTCCAAGGCATATAAATGAGAACAAAGAAAAACGAACAAGGAGAAAACAAAAACAAAAGATCTTAAACCAAAAAGAAAATAACCAAAATAAAATACCTTGAAAATGACGTCAAAAAGTACAAAATATTAAAAACCCAGATCATCAGAGCAAGTTTCAGGTGAAAATGTGAGTTTAAATAGAAAAACCTAACATTAATGACCAAATTTTGATCCGTACAGAAGTACGTATGGAATTAAATGCGCGAAGGGTTCCGAAAGTCTGAAATCCGAAAGCCTGAATATCTAAAATTTTAGAATTTCGGGGTTTCAGACTTCGGAGATCAATAGGTGAAAATCATGAAATGGTGATGGAAGAGTTTTGAAACCTGAGAGCCTGAAATTCCAAAATTTCAGAATTTCAGACTTCAGAAGTCCGAAAGAGATTTACCAAAAGTGTGACCTAAAGTTCTGAAACCCGAAAGCCCAAAAGTCTGAAATTTTAGACTTTTGGGTTTTTGGACTTCAGAAACTAAAAGAGATTTTTCCAAAAACTATGACTTGGGATTCTAAAACCCGAAAACCTGAAAGTTTGACATTTCAGACTTTATGAGTTTCAGACTTCATAACTCCGGGTTAAAAAATTGTCAATCGTTAAAAAAATCTTGAACCCCGAAAGCCCGAAAGTCCAAAAATTTGGACTTTCGAGGTTTTGAACTTCGGAATTTTGAAAACACAATTTCAAATCTGTGCCATTAAACTCCGAAAGGGAAAATCCTCGAAATCTAATTTTTTTTTTCAGATTTCGGGACTTATAGAATTTTCAATTTGCAGAATACTTCCATATGAAGGATTTTTTTAAAAAAATTGTCATATTGATTTCAACACCTATTTATCAAGGTAGTTTAAAATGTTAACACCTCCTTCACCATGGTGAATGAGAGAAGATAAACATATCTACATTAACCGCCCCTCATTAAAACCTATCCAGCACGGATTTCCAATCACACAAATATCAAAATAAAAACAATGTGGCTGCATCATCCAAACATGCAACCACCTTCCTTAGCAGGTGTGGAGGTAAATGGGGACATGGCTATCTGTATTTATATAGTGAGGGATGTCAAAAAGATGTAAATTACTCATCTCGATGAGGGGAAATATTTTTGGAAGGGAGGGACTGTCACACTTTCCAAATGTACCGGTCTTGTTATACTCGGGCACATTTGGCGATGATAGCTGGATGTTATGCTCGATCTCATTTGGAAATGGCCTTGTCTAGGACCATCATACTAGTTCCTTAGCCAACCAAGTCAGAAATGGTAACCAAGCTAGATTTGACATTCTCTTCGGTTCATGCACATAGTTCATCGATGGTAGATATTCTCAAAATGGTCGACCTCCATATTGGTGCTCAAAATAGTCTCGCCCCAGTTTGCCTTTGAAAATCTATTGATTTACGACCTCTGTCACTTTCCTTTTCCCCATGTTGTGCCTAGTTAATCCTTGTTACCATTTTTAATCTATTCCTAAGTTTTATATCACTTATGGGTCCATGTTTTTCTCCTTGTTTCTTTGTTCCTCTAGAAAAGTTCAAAAAACTCGGGTTTTATCATACCTTTCGGTCTCCACAACCGAGATTTGTCTTCCTTATCATTTCAGCTCTAAATACTTGAAGAAAATGAGTGGATGTATCTTTGAAAAACAAATTTGAGTCTTGTAAACATTTCTAAACTCTCTATCCTTACAGAAATTTTCATTTTCTAGCTCGAATGATTATTTTTCTGTATTTTATGGTTTGACGGGTGTTTTCTCACGGTCAAATTTGCTTCTTTGCATCGACAGGGGGCGTGGCTTCTTTTGGTTCGTCTGGGGATGGCGGGCGAATGCTTTAACTTATCACTTTTTTCCTTTTTGGTGAAAAGGCAAAAGTTTCTCCCATGGCTCCACTCATTTCTCATTGGTTCTTTTGGTGCTTACGGGGCTTCTTTTAATTGGATGGGGCGCGGTGATTCTGTTTTTGAACTAGTTCCTTTTTGGCTACTTTGGCAAAAAGTTTGAACCCACCCCACGGCCCCACTATGCTCTGATTGGAGAAAATTTAAGGGCAGGGAAAAGTCTCACTTTGACCCTACAGGAGGACACGTGGAAGGTTCCGCTGCTTTGCCCGGACTTAGACAAATTTTTATGCAGTTGGTACAGTTTGGCGGAGTGAGACACTTAGCCGGAGCAGGACACATGGTGAGCTTGTGCTCGTTCAAAGTATCAAATTTTTGGGACCATCTCAAGGTGCACTGTGGTGACACATGGTGGTTTGAAAATTCAAAGAGGCGGGGAAGCAGACCATTGAAGCCAAATTGATTTTTTTGCCTCTTGACATCAAAAGGGTTTAAAATCTCAAAATGACCCACAAGACCGATAAAGGAAAAGTCAAAGCTTGCTCCAGTCAACAGTGGCAGTGTGAGCTCTCAGGGGAAATTTGGAAAAATTTCCTTTTGGGAAAAAGGGGGCAAAGGTAAAAAGGGAAGCGTGGTTCCACTGTAATCATATTTAGACACGTGTAAAGCCCATTTTTTCAATGGTGCAGAACTATGGGGAAAACTTGGAAAATTTTCCCTTTAATCCAAAAGGGGAGTGAAATGTAAGAATTTGGCCGCGGTCCTATTGTGCCCACCTTAGGACACATGTCAGGCTCATTTCCCAAGGACGGAGATGCGGAGAAAAATATGAAATTTTCCATTTTTCAAAAAGTTATAAAAAGTCAGAGGAATCCCCTGGATTTGTTTTTAAGTTTGGATCTTCCATGTGGACAGCCCAAATTCAAAGTAAAGATCAATGGCCACTGAGAGTCAAAATCTGATTTTCTGTCCATTTCTCTGCAACACGTCTGGAAGTGTGAGTTTTCATGATATCTTGGTTTTTTCTACAATGCCAAGAAGAGAACGAAGTTAATGTTGACATATAAAGTTTGGTGGGAAGATATAGAAGGTGTCCTATTTCACCATTTAAATGGTTTGAATTTTGTGCCTGATCAGATTTTCCATTTTTCTTCTCCCAAGTACAGCAAGGAGGTAGATTTGAAAGATTAAGGGTGGAAGTGGTTGTAAAATTGAAGGAAGAGTGATCTACCAGAGCAAGGAGTTTAATGTCGGGAGGAATTGATGAAATTTACCCCCTCAAGCACTTGGAGACTTTTTACAGATCTAATTCTGAGAATCACGAAAGAATCATGATGAACACTGGTGCATTAAATTTTTTTGATCTTTTAGGGAGAAGGGGCTCTGTTGTAAATGTTATAAATGGCACAAATTTTTCGTGCAAATGGTTGGGAGTTTTTGAAAAAGTCATAGACTGATTTTTCTAGCAAAAAAAAAAATCTTGACAGAGCCCATCCCTTTTTAGAAGCTGTCTAAGAAGCCTGTATATCTCTCTTTGTATCAAATTCAATCGTGTCAAGGTGGTTGCAAGTGTACAAGCCATTAACAAGCTTTGAGATTGTTCTGGAAACTTTCCCTTGCTGATAAATTTGATCAAACTTGAGTTATTTTGTGTTAATCTTGAGTAAAGTGTATTTATTTCATCTCTGAATGCATGCAAGTAGTTTTTCTTGTTTCTGTTGCAATCTTGTATCAAAATCTAGTCCAATCACACAAGGTCTCAGTCCTTGTGATAGTTTAGTGGCATCTGCAATCTCATTTCTCAGAAGAGCCTTCATCTGGGATTGAGATAAATGATTTAAAATCACTTTTCTTTCATTTTGTCGATAAAGATTATTTGTAAGCCTCTGGGTGTACCTCAGGCATGGTTTGATTTGAATCTTGGTGCATTATTGGGTTTTGTGACTCGAGCCTTCGTGATAGAATCCCATAGGTTGTGTGAAAGAGTGCTAATTTGGGCCTCCATTTAGGCACATATTCTAGTTGAAGAGACATTTCTAACTTTTGTGGTATTTTGTTGGCTGAAATCCCTCCATTTTGCATAAGCTCTCAAGGATTTGGTGAGTCAAGTTCATCCTGTCTCCCCTCCCACCAAAATTTATTTAAAAAACATCCAATCCCATCCATACTACCCCTGTTTTTCTCTGGATATACCCACACAAGACCAAAATCCATTTGCCAAAGTATGCAGGATAAATCAGGGTCTCAAATGTCTTTAGTAACCTTTGCCTTGTTGTGAAAGTATCTCCATGATCTGGAAGTGACAACTCGTGAGAGTCAGATCTGGTGTGTTGATCATATTTTCCCCAAGGTCTTCTCTACAAAATTTATGCAAAAGAAGGGTACCTATATCTCCTTCATATAACAGAGGTTACAAAATAGGTTCTCTTACCTTGGTTGAAAGGCACAACCTAAAATAGTTAGGATAAGATCATATCCTTTTAAGGTGCTACCCATCTCTCCACAAATCCAAGTAACAAAGGGACAGTCAGACCTCCTCCCCAACTACAAAATGACATATATTTATGATTTGGCTACCTCTAAGCTCCATGTTGAATCAGTGTTGATTGCTTGGCTTGAAAAGGAGAACAAATTTGGGTACCAACATCAGTGGCACCATTGCCGGGGATTCTCAGTTCAAAATCAAGAACCTGGTAAAACACTTCTTGTATGCTCCAAGTGTTGTGTGTAATTCTTTCAGTTCCCACACCTAGTGCACTAGCTTTCATTTGATAAATCTGGGTGAAGAAAGGGTTAAAAACTTTCCATTTCCAGTTTCTTGCATTGATAGACCTTTGACAGATCATATTTAGTGCATCTGCACAACTAAGGTGAAATTCCTTAGTGGCGACTCCCTGTTGATCTGATTTTTAAAAAGTACCAGTGTCTTAAAACTCTGTCAAAATCAGATCTGTTACTAATATTTGTAAAGCTGGAGGGAAGAAGATCTTTCTTTGCTAGGGATCCTACTAGGACATTGTTTCCAGAGCTAGGAAAAGCAAAATCAGAAGGAAGAAAATCTTGGAGAGCTGTTGGAGATCAGCAGACAAGAAGAGGGATCTCTATTGATGAAAGTGAATGGCCTATCATTGAAGACTTCCATTCTAGTGACTCTGAATCAGGTAGCCTCTTTGTGGAACTAAACTCTCCAGCTGGAGAGGGGCCTTCATTTGATTTTGAAAGGTTTGCTTCACACTCTGCACCTATCTTTTCTGAGGTTGATAGAGATTTCCAAGAAACAAGGCCTTTGGGGGGTATCCATTTTGAAAATTATACTCTTGTGTTCCAAGAACCTTCTACCCCCCCATCAGTTTGTCACCCCTCTAAGGATCACCTCCTCAAATCAATATGGCTCAACCCAGACCCCCATTTGTTGTAAACACCTTTGGGCCTATAAATTTTGTGGGAATGGCTGGATATCCAAATGCAGTGCCTCAAGATGTAAGGAACAAAATGCCAAAGTTCCAAGGGAAATAATGCTATTACTGGTGATCAACATCTAAAGCTTTTTATCAATATGATGGAAGATTTTGAGATTGAACATGAAGATGTATATATCAATCTATTTATCCATACCTTGGAAGAGGATGCTAGGGACTGGTATAAAGCATTTCCAGATAACTCTATTGACTCCTGGACTGAGATGAGTAATGCATTCAGACTGCAGTATGGTGATAGGACTGACCCTAGGTTTCTTTTGACAGAATTTGAAAATATCAAAAAGAACCCTAATGAGTCAGTACATGATTTCAACACAAGGTTTAATAAGACCTTGAGAATATTTCCTGTTAGAATAAGGCCTTGTGATGAGTCATGTTTGATCAAATATACTGATGCATTTGATAAAAAGGCTGCATATTATTTAAGAGACAAAAACCCCACAAATTTGAGGCAGGCCTTCACCATGGATTTGCAAATAGAAAATAATATCAAGGCAATTGGAAAGCCTCAAAAGAGAGAAGGTGTAAAGTTGGTTAACCCAGAAAATCCCCAAACAAGCAAGGTTGCTGATTTGGAAGAAGTTGTGAAGACTTTGGTAGGGGCTGTCAAAGAAATTTCCTACAAGCTAGCCCAAGCTGAGAAGGGAATTGGGCATAGAGCTCACAAGGTCAACACAAGCAGCAAGGCCAAGACAGGTTCACAAATCACCAAAGATCTGATGACAGAGGTAAGGGACCTGTTGGATTTGGAAATAGGCAGTCCCAAGGCAGAGAAAATAGAATGGTACCTGATCCTTTGGCTACCAGAGTTGTTGTTATGGAGGAGACAAATGTCATTGATTGGTGTGACAAATGTTTCATGCCCCATGCTCCTTGTGAAGAAGATCAGAACAAGAAGAAGAAGAAGCTGATGATAATGATGATGATGTCTGCATGATGGGTTGCTCCACAAGCTCACAACAAGGGGAAACTTTGACTGAGGTGATAAGTGCCCAGACTGCTGCCACCTTTTGGGACTGCATTCATAGGGTACCCATTCTTCCTCCCTCTCATACTTTAGAAGTAGATACTGTACAAGATTTTGAATTTCCCAATAATGACTTTGAATATTTAAGGGCTTTAATGATAAAGAAGTATGATGGAGGAATCCCTCTGAGGAGGATAGACAGTTACTAATGAATGTTGTTGTGGCTCAAGAGAAGGAATATAATACAAGAAGTAAGGTTGTCAAAGGGGTAGGGCCTCAAGCCAAGCCAAAAGATCCCTTACTTTCAAACATTCCTAAAGAGGCTCCTAGGAAAGATGCACCTGCTAAAAACCCTGCAGTTCCAAACAAAAATCACACCCCTCCCCATGCCCAAGTTGTCAAAAATCCTGCACCACCTAATGAGTGTATTGGTTTCCCTTCAGTGTTGCCTTGCCAAGAAATGCCCCATATGATATTGCCCAAGTCTTAAGTCAAATCAAAGTCTTTGTTCCAATTTTTGAGTTACTTAGGATCCCTGAGCACAAAAAGAGAGCATTTGAATACTTGGGGTTGAAAGAAGAGAAGACTGCCCTAGGCAGAAATATAAATATTGTGGAGACTCCCTCCAATCATTGAAGAACCAGAAGCACCACCAGCATCAGAAGAGCTAGATGAACCTACCTGAGGTCTATTTGGGAACATCCTTGGTGGACTCTCAGATGAATGTGGATCCATTCTTCACCACTTTGGTTATCAAGGACAGATCCTGCTCCATAACTGTATGTTTGACTCAGGGGCATCATGCAATGTCATGCCTTTGGAAGTCATGAATGAGCTGAATATTAAGGTAATAGTAGCATATGGGAAGTGCACTGCCATGGACTCCAGAGAAGTGCTAGTAGTGGGATGTGTGAAGGGTTTGGTGGTACAACTTGCAGCTTACCTAGGTAAAAATTTAAAACTTGATGTTGTCATAGTTGATTGCCCAGCCAAGTGGGGTATGTTGCTGTCAAGAAAATGGGCTGCAAGTGTTGGTGGGAGTGTCCAAATGGACATGTCTTATGCCACCATCCCAATTGAGGGCAGCCTTGTCAGGTTGTATGGGGAAAAGAAAATGTTGCATCTTATTGAGGATCCCAACAATGCATCCTATGAGGTATTGTACACAAGTGTTGATGTAGATAACTTTGTGGGATTTGCTGATGGGAAGGAGCACAAAATTGAAGAATGCAGGTGTCTTGAACAAGATAGGCTCTCCTTGGACTCTGTTGTTTGATGGAGCTTGCTCCAAGTTTGGGAATGGTGTTGGTGTTGTTCTACTTTCTCCTGGTCAAGGAAAAATTTGTTTTCTCCTTAAACTCAACTTTGAGTGCACCAACAACATTGCTGAGTATGAGGCATTGTTGTTGGGTTTAAGAATTTCTTGGAAGTATGGTGTCAAGGACATCATTGTCAAAGGAGACTCAGAATTAATTGTAAAACAAGTAGAAAATTGTATGCCACAAAGAATCAGTGAATGAAACAGTAAAAGCATGTAGTTTGGGACTTCATTGAGATGTTTGATTCATTCAACATTGTGCATCATGATAGGAAAGTTCAATGACTTGGTAGAAAAGCTTGCAGTGTTGGGGTCTCAGTTTGACAATTGTACAATGTCCCCATATTGTGAATATGAGGTTGAGGTATTGACAAGACCCTTTGTCCCTGATAATATTAAGCACTGGCAGATATTTGATGATGATGCTCAGATCAGAAGATTTATACAAAATAGGGGAGATTTTGTTGATCAATACATTGATTTGGAGCCAATGGTATTGACAACAGAAGGAAAGGAAACTTTGTTTGGCAAGGGCATCATCCAACTAAAAACCAATACCATTCCTAGAGGGCTGGTTGCTCTTGAGTCCAATTTTGATAATGTTGATCGCATTGTTAACAGGTGCATGACAGCCTCAAGGGATATTGAGGAGCATGATCTTGGCACAAAGGAGAAGCCAAGGAAAATTTGGTTAGGCAGTAATCTCAGCAAGGAGGAGAAGCAGTCATACATCCAATTGTTGAAAAAATACCAAGATTGCATGGCTTGGACCTATTCTGAACTAAAAGCATACAGAGAGGACCTATTTCAGCATGAGATCCCCTTAGAATCTAATGAAAATCCATTCAGGTAGAAACAAAGGCCCATCAATCCACTCTTATCCCTCAAGATGCAAGAAGAACTAAAGAAGCTAAGAGATGGAGGGATTATCCAGCCCACAAGGTATTCCTCTTGGGTTGCCAACCTAGTACCAGTCAGAAAGAAGAATGGTGACATCAGGTTATGTGTGGACTTCAGGAATCTGAACAGAGATTCAATGAAGGATAATTATCCTTTACCTAACATGGAACACATGCTGCAGTTAGTGACTGGTTCTGAGTTGCTTTCCACATTGGATGGTTTCTCTGGTTATAACCAAGTTGTGGTGAAGGAATCAGAAAGGATCAAGACAACCTTTACTACTCCTTGGGGAACCTATGTATATGTCAGGATGCCCTTTGGTCTGATGAATGCTGGAGCCACCTTTCAAAGAGAAATGGATGTTGCTTTTGCTGGTTACATCAACAAGTTTATTGCAGTTTATCAAGATGATGTAACTGTATTTTCTAGAAAGAGAGGTGATCACTTGCTGCACTTGGAGAAGATGCTGATAAGATGTAGAGAGTATGGCATTTCACTCAATCCAAAGAAGTGCCATTTTGGAGTGCAGAAGGCAAATTTGCTTGGTCACATTGTGTCACAAGAAGGAGTGATGATTGATCCAGAAAGAGTAGAGGCCATCAAGCAAGGTCCCAATTCCAAGAACCAAGAAAGGAATTCAGTCCTTCTTTGGGAAAATAAACTTCATTAGAAGGATTCATATCAAACTTTGTTGAGTTAACCATTCCAATCACTTCCATGCTGAAGAAGGACCAGGTCATCAAATGGGAGGAGGCTACCATCCAAGCTTTCAATGGGATTAAAGAGGCACTGAAGCATGCACTGTTCTGGCAGCTCCAGATTATAAGAATCCCTTTCAGCTATGTTCTCTTTTGCTTCAGAGAACACTATTGCTTCTATCCTATTGCAGAAGGATGATGAAGGGGCTGAGAGGCCAATTGCCTTTTCAGTAAGGCCTTGCAGGGGATTTGAGCTGAAGTACACTATCATGGAAAAGTAGGCATTTTCCTTAGTAAAAGCAACAAAGGTTTTTAGACCTTATATTCTAAGTTCTAAAGTGGTTGCTTATGTTCCCCACACAATGGTGAAGGACATCTTATCAGAGATGGAAGTCTCAAGCAAAAGATGTAGATGGGTGAAAAAATTGCAAGAATATGATATGGACATCCAAACCACGAAGTTGGTGAGAGGTTTGGGCTTGGCTAAGCTTATGGCTGAGAGAAACTTGCAAACTATTGAGGTAAATGAGGTAGAAGAAGAAAGGGTAGATGTTTTTCAAGCATTGATGAATTCTGAGTGGTACAAAGATGTAATGTTTTATCTCAGACACTTGAACTACCCTGAGCATTTGAGTAAGAACCAGAAGAGAGCCCTTAAGTTGGCTTCCCAAAAATATGTCATTACTGATTATGGGTTAGCTTGGAAGAACCCAGAAGGAGTCCTCTTAAGGTGCATTACTGAAGAAGAAGCCCCCAAGATAATTGTTGACCTCCATGGAGGAGTTTGTGGGGGGAACTTTTCTACAAGAGTCACAACACATAAGATCTTGAGGGCTGGTTATTGGTGGCCAACTCTCTTCAAGGATACAACCATGTTGGTTAGAAGATGTGAGAGTTGCCAGTGCTTCTCTGGAAGACTGAAAGCTTCAGGCTCCCTTCCTTTGCAGCCTGTATCAATTGAAGCCCCATTCAAGCAATGGGGAATGGATTTCATTGGTGAGATTTCAGACCCTTCAAGTGTTGGCCATAGGTGGATTCTTGTAGCAACTGATTATTTTACTAAGTGGGTGGAGGAAATCCCCACCAAGAAGGCAACACACCAAGTTGTCATGGATTTTGTGTTAAACAACATCATCTGCAGGTTTGGGGTGCCAGTCAAGATTATTGCTGACAATTCCATGAGCTTTAGAGCTAAACCTTTAGTGGAAATGTGCAAGGAGTATGGGATCAACTTGACATATGCCTCTAATTACAATCCCCAAGGAAATGGACAAGCTGAGTCTAGTAACAAAAATTTGTTGAAGATCATCAGAAGAACATTGGAGCAGAACAAGAGAAAGTGGGGTGAACAGTTGAAGTTTGTTGTTTGGGCAGATAGGATCACTGTCAAGAGGGTCACTGGAAAGAGTCCATTTGAGTTGGTGTATGGGACTCAGGCCCTGCTACCCTCTCCATATGCATCTATCTTCATATCAGTTTATGCAACAGCTGGAAGATCAAGAGATAGGTCCTTATGATGCCCGCATTAATCAAATTGTTGAGCTTGATGAAGAGAGAAGGGCATCCCACCAGAGGCATGTAAAGTTCAGAGAGAAGCTAAAGAAGTTATTTGACAAGAAGGTCACTCCCAGAGCTTTCAATGTTGGAGATCTTGTGCTGTTATGGGATAGCAGACATGAGGATAAGGGAAAGCATGGCAAATTTGACTCATTATGGATGGGCCCTTACTCCATTGATATCAGGATTGGTGAACATACCTTCTTCTTCAAGGATTTGGATGGTGAATTGCTTGAATTTGCCTGTTAATGGTAGGCATTTGAAGCATTTCTTGGATTGATTCCCTAGGATCAAGCAAACTCTTTTGTACAGTGTATAGTTTGTTGTTTGTTCCCTATTTTTGTGTTTTTGCTCGTCCTGGTCCTTGGTGACCTGTTTTTGTTGGTTTCTCTGTTTGTTTTTGAAGATGGCTTTGTTTCTCTTATCTGCAAGCTGACTCCTTTGCCCAATGGATATTTTTGGCACTTGGTCTACCTTTGTTCTTGTGGCACTCGCAGGGAGTGCCCATCCTGAGTCGGAGCCGATGTTGGTGCTCAAAATAGTCTCGCCCCAGTTTGCCCTTTGAAAATCTATTGATTTGCAGCCTCTATCACTTTCCTTTTCCCTATGTTGTGCTTGGTTAATATTTGTTACCATTTTTAATCTATTCCTGAGTCATATATGACTTATGGGTCCATGGTTTGCTCCTTGTTTCTTTGTTCCTCTGGAAAAGTTCCAAAAAACTCAGGTTTTATCATACCTTTCGGTCTCCACAGTTGGGATTTGTCTTCCTTGTCATTTCTGCCCTAAATAGTTGAAGAAAATGAGTGGATGTATCTTTGAAAAACATATTTGAGCCTTGTAAATGTTTCTAAACTCTCTATCCTTGAAGAAATTTTCATTTTCTGGCTCGAATGATCATTTTTCTATATTTTACGGTTTGACGAGGCATTTTCTCTCGGTCAAATTTGCTTCCTTGCATCGACAGGGGACGTGGCTTCTTTTGGTTGGTTAGGGGACGACAGGAAAATGCTTTAACTTATCATTTTTTGCCTTTTTGGTGAAAAGGAAAAATTGGTCCGTGGCTCCCTCATGTATCTCATTGGTTCTTTTGGTGCTTACGTGGCTTCTTCCAATTGGATGGGGCACGACGGGTCTATGTTTTTGAACTTGTTCCTTTTTGGCTACTTTGGAAAAAAAATTGAACCCGCCCCAGGCCCCACCAGGATCTGATTGGAGAAAATTTAAGGGCAGGGAAAAAAGTCTCGCTTTGACCCTGTCAGGAGGACACGTGGAAGGTTCCACTACTTTTCTCAGACTTAGACAAATTTTTATGCAGTTGGTACAGTTTGGCGGAGTAGGACACGTGGTGAGCCCACTCATTCAAGGTATCAAAATTTTGGGACCATCTCAAGGTGCACCATGATGACACGTGGCAGGTTGAAAAGTTCCATTTAAGGGAATGGGGAGGTAGACCATCGGGGGAAATTTGGATTTTTTGCCCCTTGAACATCAAATGGCTAAAAACATCAAAATGGCCCGCAAGACCTGATAAAGGAAAATTCGAAGCTTGCTCCAGTCAATGGCGGAGGTGCGGACTATCAGAGGAAATTTGGAAAAATCTAAATTTTGGAAAAAGGGGGCCAAAAGTAAAAAGGGAAGTGTTGTTCCACTGCAATCATATTTAGACACGTGTCAGGCCTATTTTTTCAAGGACGGAGCTACGGGGAAAACTTGGAAAATTTTCCCTTTTCCAAAAGGGGAGTGAAATGTCAAAATTTGGCCGTGGTCCCACTAGGGCCCACCTTAAGACATGTGTCAGGATCATTTCCTGAGGGTGGAGATGCGGAGAAAAATATGAAATTTTCCCAAAAGTTGTAAAAAGTCAGAGGAAGCCCCCAGGTCTATTTTTAAGTTTGGATCTTCCACGTGGATGCCCAAATTCAAAGAAAAGATCAATGACAGCTGAGAGTCGAAATCTGATTTTCCCTCCATTTCTCTACAACACATCTGGAAGTGTGAGTTTTCATGATTTCTTGGTTTTTTCTACACGCCAAGTAGAGAAGGAAGTTAATGTTGATATCTGAAGTTTGGTGGGAAGATCTGAAAGGTGTCTTTTGCCATTAAAATGGTCTGACTTTCGTGCCCGATAGGATTTTCTATTTTTCTTCTCCCAAGCATGCAAGGAGCCAGATTTGACAGATTAGGGTGGAAGTGGTTGGAAAATTGAAGGAAGAGTGATCTACCAGAGCAAGGAGTTGAATGTGGGAGGCATTCGATGAAATCTGCCCCCTCAAGCACCTTGGAGACTTTTTGCAGATTTGATTCTGAGAATCACAAAAGAATCATGGCGAACACTGGTGCATTAAACATTTTTTGTCTTTTGGGGAGAAGGGGCTCTATTGTAAATGTTATAAATGGCACAAATTTTTCATGTAAATGGTTGGGAGTTTTTTGGAAAAGTCGTAGACTGATTTTTCTAGCAGAAAAAAGCTTGACATAGCCCATCCCTTTTGAGAAGCCATCTAAGAAGCCATGTATATCTCTCTTTGTATCAAATTCAATCGTGTCAAGGTGGTTGCAAGTGTACATCCATTGACAAGCTTTGAGATTGTTCTGGAAAACTTTCCCTTGCTGATAAATTTGATCAAAATTTTGAGTTATTCTATGTTAATCTTGAGTAAAGTGTATTTATTTCATCTCTGAATGCATGCAAGTAGTTTTTCTTGTTTCTATTGCAATCTTGTACCAAAATCCAGTCCAATCACACAGGTCTCAGTCCTTGTGATAGTTTAGTGGCATCTGCAATTTCATTTCTCAGAAGAGCCTTCATCTGGGATTGAGATAAATGATTTAAAATCACTTTTCTTTCATTTTTTCGATAGAGATTATCTGTAAGCCTCTAGGTGTACCTTAGGCATGGTTTGATTTGAATCTTGGTGCTTTATTGAGTTTTCTGACTCGAGCCTTCGTGATAGAATCCCATAGGTTGTGTGAAAGAGTGCTAAGTTGGGCCTCCATTTAGGCACATATTCTAGTTGAAGAGACATTTCTAACTTTTGTGGCATTTTGTTGGCTGAAATCCCTCCATTTTGCATAAGCTCTCAAGGATTTGGTGAGTCAAGTTCATCCTGTCTCCCCTCCCACCAAAATTTATTTCAAAAACCATCCAATCCCATCCACACTACCCTTGTTTTTCTCTGTATACCCACACAAGACCAAAATCCATTTGCCAAAGTATGCAGGATAAATCAGGGTCTCAAATGTCTTTAGTAACCTTTGCCTTGTTGTGAAAGTATCTCCATGATCTGGAAGTGACAACTCGTGAGAGTCAAATCTGATGTGTTGATCATATTTTCCCCAAGGTCTTCTATACAAAATTTTTGCAAAAGAAGGGTACATATATCTCCTTTATTATAACAGAGGTTACAAAATAGGTTCTCTTACCTTGGTTGAAAGGCACAACCTAAAATAGTTAGGATAAGAGCATATCGTTTTAAGGTGCTACCCATCTCTCCACAAATCCAAGTAACAAAGAAACAGTCAAACCTCATCCCTAGCTACAAAATGACATATATTTATGATCTGGCTTCCTCTACGCTCCATGTTGAATTAGTGTTGCTGCTTGGCTTGAAAAGGAGAACAAATTTGGGTACCAACACTCCATATGGTAGAGCTCTAGACCATTGATTCACACTTTCAGGCTAATGTTGCTTGCATTGGAACACCTATCGGCGTAAATATAACTAAATATAACTAAGAATCCTTCTTTGATTTTAGAATTAAATTGTGCAAGAAAGGAAAAAAAAGAAGCAGATAGCTGTATAGTGAAGTGATATTCATGATGAAGACCAAGGCAATCTACAGTCTTCACACTACAAATCTTTGAGCCTTACAATATTTACAAAACTGGGTTCAAACTTGTATTGAAATGTAAATTAGTTTAAAAGGGATGAGATATTTTTAAAAATAGATGGTATTTTTCAAGTTAGAAAATATAGAGACCCTATGCTTGATCTGTCCTAAACAAAAAAAGTGGCTACCCATAGTTCAAAAGCGATAGTGAGCAGAAAGTGCATCAACTAAAGAAGTACACTTATTACTTAATAAGACAAAAACACAAACTCCTTTCAAATTCTCATCCCTAAATTACTTCGACCTAGGATATCATGAACTGTAGATATATCCTAAAATGTCTATCTTAAAAAAGGAATCATATGGAATATTACAAAACTGTGTCGCGCCACCTGAGTACACATACTCATGAAATAAACTCAAATGAGTGTATTTTTGACATTTCATGGCATGTAAAGAATGAAGGATTTTTGGGGAGTCAAATGTTATGAAATTCTGTTAACAAATTTTTCCTTTGTTAGAAGAATTTGACACTATCCACTACTTTTCAACCTCATCTCTCGTATTTGCGATGTTTGCAAGATGTAGTTTTAGTTAAAAATCAAGAATCTTCCATCACTAAATAGAGGTTTCAATTTACAAATATGTGGGTTTCTCTAACAGGGTAAATGTGTTAGATAGCTTGCGGAAAATTAACGGAGTGAAGTACTATCTGAATCTAGCTTGGGAGAAAATCAAATAAAACAATGCTTACATAGTTTTCTGAAGATTAATAGAGTAAAGAACTATCTGAATCTAGCCAAATATTAATGGAGTAAATGACTATTTAAATCTAGCTAGGTAGAAAATCAAATAAACCAATTCTTACAGAAGCAACCACTAAAACATGTACGGAATCTTGTTCACAATGCATACATGACCCAATACAAACTAGATCAATTATTTTGTATTAGTTTAATTCATTAATTATAGAAAAGACTTTTGCAAGGAGAAATTGAGTGCAATTTAAAGTAATGAAAGAGAGAAAATACGAAGATTCTGAGAACTAGACAATAAAGAAAACTCATATCCTGTAGAAGAAAAAGTGGACTACCAAAATTATTTTTTGACGAGACAATACACATGGCAATGTACCCACTAAACTAAAGCCTTAAAATGAGAGGTATTATCTATTAAGATTCTTGAACTGGTATAAAATACAGTTAAAATGGGATTTCATGATAGTCATAATATGGGTTGCATATCACAATGTGGATTGCATATACCCCTCAACTTGCATTAAACCTTGTTTTCTTATCATCTTATAATAGAAAATCTATGTAGAAAAATTCAAAATTTAATTAACTTTTGGATCATCAAGAAAATTTAGAGATGTAATTCCAATGGGATCTGGAGCAATAAACAGCACCTCCTTCTCCTCCTCCTCCCCCTCCTCTCCCCATTTACTTACATTACCTTTTACTCTCGTCTTCTCAACTTACACTAATAGGACCGAATAAAATTATCACAATGGGGAGGTCCCTGGCGAGTAAGCCCCTTACCCTTCTCCTTCTTCTTCCCCCATCTCATTTTTTTTGGGATCTACTTATGGATTTAGAAACTTACATATATTTTTTTTCAACTATGTTTGTAGTTATGGATATGATGCCTTTGGATTGGGAAAGAAACTAGTGGACTTTGACAAGTAAGCTACAAGGTCATAAGTACCAAGGTGTTAATGTGTATTGTTGTGAATTTATAAAAATGTATGGGGTGCATATGAGTTGATTCATGCAAGATGGGAAATGCTGGTAGCTGCAAGCTTCATCATCCCTGACGCCTTCAACAAGTTGGGTGCTTAATGTGGCCCTGAAGCTGTATACTTCTCTCACTGTCACTGTATGGACTACTGACTTGTTTTGTAGGTTGGGTCTCTTCTTCTGCATGGAGGAACTATGACTTTCTTTGGTGTGAATATTCCCATCAATTTAGTTGTTACTGTAATTACAGAAGTGATCCTTTTGGGTGGAGCTAAATACTACCGGGAAACAAATGGATTGGTTAGTTAGCTTTTACTAGTTAGTTTCAACTTCCAGTAGCCATTAGGACTCGTTTTGTGTTGTTAAAAAATATTGAAATCAGGGATTGGAGGAAAATCTTTGCCTAGGGGGGCCATTAGAGAAATTGGTCATTAAAATATTTATGCGTACAATGCCCTTGAAGAATTGAAATCATAACATAATTAGACAAGATAGATGTAGAGGTTACCATTCTTTCCAGTCCCCTTGAGCACATAAATCAAATGTAAAACTTATCAGGAAATAAATCAAAATATTTTAGATTTATAATAATAGAAACTCTACGTAGAAAAATTCAAAAATTTATTTACTTTTGGATCAGCAGGAAAATTTAGAGATGTAATTCCAATGGGATCTTGAGCAACAAAGTGGCACCTCCTCCTCCTCCTTCCTTCTCCCCCTCCTCTCCCCATTTACTTACATTACCTTTTACTCTCATATTCTCAATTTGCACTGACATGACCGGATAGAAGTATCTCAATGGGGAGGTCCTTAGCGAGTAAACCCCTTCGCCTTCTCCTTCTCCTTCGCCTATCTCATTTTGTTTGGAGCTACTTATGGATTTGGAAAATTACATATATTTTTTTTGACTCTGTTTTCAGTTATGGATATGATCCCTTTGGATTGGGCAAGAAACCAACAAACTTTGACAAGTTGCAAGGTTATAAGTAGCAAGGTGTTAATGTGTATTGTGGTGAATGTATAAAAATGTATGGGGTGCATATGAGTTGATTCATGTGAGATGGGCAATGTTGGTAGCTGCAGGCTTCATCATCTCTGAGGCCTTCAACAAGTTGGGTGCTTACTATGGCCTTGAAGTTGTCTCCTTCTCTCAATGTCACTATATGGATTACTGACTATTGACTTGTTTTGCAAAATGGGGCTTTTCTTCTGGATGGAGGAACTCTGAGTTACTTTGGTGCGAATATTCCCATCAATTTAGTGGTTGTTGTAATTGCAGAAGTGATCCTTTTGGGTGGAGTTGAATACTACCGGGAAACAAATGGACTGGTTAGTTAAATGTTACTAGTTAGTTTCAACTTCCAATAGCCATTAGGACTGGTTTTTTGTTGTTAACAAATATTGAAATCATGGATTGGAGGACAAGCTTCACCCAGGGGGTCATTTGAGCAATTGGTCATTAAAATAGTTATGTGTACAATGCCTTTGGAGAATTGAAATCATAACATAATTAGACAGGATAGATGCAGAGGTTACCATTCATTTTAGTCCCCTAGAGCACAGAAATCATATGTAAAACTTATCACAAACTCTATTTTGGGTGCATATTTAAGCATATTGGTATACAATGCCCTTAAATCATAAAAATCATAGCATAATCAGATAGGATAGAAGAAGAGATCATCATTGGAGCTATTCCCTAGCATCATTTGATAGGTTTTGCATACATTGCACATTAAAATCATATGTAATACGAGGTAGAGGTCATAAGGCAAGGTTACACCTAATAAATCTAATAAGTTTTATTATTTAAGAAACTTATTTATCATGAGGTGAGGTTACATTAGGATAAGACCTAATAAATTTGCTTTAAAGAGTTTTATCCAACGGTCCGTTGCTTATTAAAAAAATCCTTTTTAAATACATGTGGAGGGATAAGCACTAGACAATTAGAAGGCAACTGGAAATGAGCCTTTAAAAACATTTTTGAGGCCTATGTTTCCTTTGGGTTTGCTTCATCTCCTCTACATCTCTGGTGGTCTGCAGTTTGCATTCAGTCTTTAGTTTTTCTGCATTTTTTGATGTTCAGGTAGCTGTTGTTAGCTTTTTGTGGCCATTTTTAGATGTGAATATTTTATGTTTTTTTCTTGTTGGACGTCCATGTAAGGTTTTATTATTTTGTTTATTTGTTTTTTGGTTGTTTTTTCCTCTTAATGGCCACCATGAGCACCTGATAAAAAATGAATTAATTTGATGGAGATATGGAGCTTTATTTCTTCATGGGTGCCCATTATTCACTAAGTAGGGGAATTCATATTTTCCACAGAAAGAGAGATAGGTGAGTCATTTTTTCCTTTCATTTTGTAGGTTAGGAACATCCTGCAATTGTTTGTTTAGGTTTATTTCCTCGGGAGTTAGGATTTAGAAATTCCATTAAAATGACAGGTTCAAATATCCTTGTTTTTTTTCCAAAGATAAAAATAGTACCTAAATGTGTAAATTGGGGTTCAAATATGATTAGTATGAATGTTTTAATAGGTGATCTTTCTCTAACATAGATCAGATCTTATTTTGTTCTGCTTATTGACTCTATATGCTCATGCTTTCACCTACAGGTAGAATAGGGTTTATTAGGCATTTTAGAGTTTATAATTATTTAATGTTATATAGTGTTTATTGTAAATTAGAGTTTGTAAAATAAATTTTTTATTTTCCTTAAGTTTGTTTCCTCTCATAGATGAATTTCTCTGCAACCTATGATTTAATCATTTATTTAGAAAGAAATGTATTGTCTGCTACGTTTTAGATATTTGATAGTCTATCTTCTATAGGTAATGTTAAATGGTCATGTTAGCATAGACTATGCAGTTGTCGAACCTATGATACTATGCGCTAAGACCATAGTGCCTCGTATTACCTATGATTTTAATGCTGATGGTGCATTGTTTGTAAACTAGAACCAACGATGATCTCTGCCTTAACTATGCACCAGAACCAAAGTCTATGATAGAGTTTGTAAAAGCTCTACTAGTTATTTGTAATTTGAATTTTCTTGAAGTTCGTTTTATCTCATAGATGGAGGTGCATTGTATTAAAACTGATAAACCCATGCACATAAGATAAATTTCATTTAAACTTCCCTCTACACCAAAAAAAACGTTTTACAACTTGCTTGAGAGGATTTGAATTCTCTGATTATCTACAGTAATTTGCACCAAGAAATAAAAATAATAGCATAATCAGACAGGCTAGAGGCAGAGGTCATGATTAGTTCTACACTAAAAAATGCAAATGCAATGAGAAAATTACATTTGGTATAATTGCAATGAGAAAGTGGTGATGTGCAAACACAGATGTTGTGAGAATATGTGGTGATGAATTGAATGGCTGCTTACCCAAAATTTTACCACACAAATGGTTATGGGTCACATTAAAATCGGTAACCTTCTCTAGCTGCAGCACTCTTTTATGGCTCACTCGGTCAGTTGTTAACATAAACCAATTGGAGAGCTACATAGATATTAGCCATTATGTACTTGACATGAGTCAGATATTTACACTAAAGGTGTTTTCACAAGGAGAGTCGTGGTGGGATTCTGACACGCCATACCATTGAACGACAATCTAGACCGTCTGCATCATTTTCCAACTAATGTTAATGTTATACAATTAACACTCCATAGTCTATTATCATAGGTTCTACCACTCCATAGTCTATGCTAACATGACCAGTTAACATTACCTATAGAAGATAGACTATAAAATATCTAAAATGTAGCACTCTGTATATTTATTTCTAAATAAATGAGTAAACCATAGGTTGTAGGTAAATTCATTTATGTGATAAAACGAACTTTAGGAAAATAAAAATTACAACTAGCCAGTAGAGCTTTTACAAACTCTAAATTGTAACTGTAAACACTATATATAATATTAAATAATTTTAAGCTGTAAAATATATAATTAAAACCTATGTATTTACCTTCAGAAAATATCTTTAAATTATTTGTAAACCCTACCTTAACTGTAGGGGAAAGCATGAGCATATAGAGTCAATAAGCAGAACAAAATAAGATCTAATCCGTGTTAGAGAAAGCTCACCTATTAAAATATTCATACTGACCATATTTGAACCTTGATTTAGACATTTAGGTGCAATTGTCTTTGAAAAAAACCAAGCACATTTGAACCTAGTGTTTGAAATTTTGATGAATTTGTTTGGAATTTCTAAATCCTAACTCCCAAGGAAATATACCTAAACAAACAACTACATGATGTTCCTAATCTCCAGAATGAATGGAAAGAAATGACTCACCTCTCTCTTTCTGTGTCTTTTTTTATGTAAAATATGGATTCTCGGGTGCTCATGAAGAAATAAAGCTCCATATCTCTATCAAATTATTTCATTTTTTCTTCTCATGAAGAAAGAAAGCTCCATATATCCATTAAATTACTTCATTTTCATTTTTCCTCTCGTGTTCATGGTGGCCATTAAGATAAAAAAGAGAAAAAATAAAAAATAAACAAAAATAATGAAACCTTACATGGACGTCCAACAAGAACTAAACATTACATATTCACAGCTAAAAATGACCATAAAAAGTCAACAACAAACACTGAACCTCAAAAATATAGGAAAAATAAACACTGACTGCAAACTACAAACCACCAAAGATGTAGAGGAGAATGAAGGAAACACAAAGGAAAATGAAAGAAACATGGGCCTTGAAAAGGTTTTTAAAGAGCATTTTCCAACGTATCTTTACCCGAAAGCATTTTACAATGGGGTTGAGGCCTCCACCCTCTGATAGCAGACAAGATAAGTACAGCGAGGATGGAATCTGTACTTCGACGACATCATTTGATGGTTCTCCTCCTACCTATTTCTTTGTTCAGTGGTGACAACTCAATGGAATTCTAATGCACTGTCGTGGAAATGTTGCCTCAAAGGTTACAGTGCACAGAGGACATGTGTTTGGAAGAAGCAAAATCAACACATCATACAACAAACAAAACAGCGGCAGGGCAGTAGTTTCTGAGACAATTGAACTTGCTTCAAATACAGAAAGATATATATCCACATCGATCAATTTGTATATAGTAAAACGAGGAGATATTATGGTTACAAATATATCTCCGTGTGCAAGTTTAATTTAACCCATGATGGTGCTGATTTTAGGACGGCTATTAGCAACATCTCCGGATAGCACAGTTCACCGTAATGTTATGCTTGTTGCAACTATCCAACTAAATTTATAGCGTTAGGGTTTTTGTGATCGATCGGGGTTCCAAGCCATAAATAAACACACACCTTCCATTTACGTGTATCACTTCAAATGCATGACATGCATTGCTGTAATAGGTCACCCCTCTTTTCAGAACAAAACATTGGTAGGAAGTTATTATGTTGGTCGCCAATATCTCCATTCTAAATTATGTTTTTATAATCTCTTTCGCCCAATCAAAGAGACAAAGTGAATGTTAGCATATTTCTTGTGATCTATTGAACACGCATCTTCACCATTTCCTTCTAATGTAAGCTTTTATTGGCACTTGTCCATGCCATATTGAGGTCTTTCATATATATGCCAATGTTGTTTTATTGAATTTTAATCTATATAGCCTGAATTAATACCATTTAAATTTCTAGTCACTAGACGTAAATCCATTCCCAGCGCGGTCATTTTGGATGGCAATCACATGTGATAACTATTTCAGATTCTCACGCGATGTTTAAATATTTTTTTCGTCTGGTGTCAACGATGAAATTATTATTGTTTGATCATAAATGTAAAGGTTAAAAACATAAATATTTACGCTAAAAGCATGTCAGAGGTTGGTTTGGGAGGGGGGTTGTGTGACAGGGGACTCGACGGCCCATAGTTCAAAGCATGTCGACATCCTCCACGGAACCACTTGAGATCATTGACATGCATGTGTTGTATCCTCAATTTCTTGAAATTGGCAATTTCCATTCAATCCTTTCATAAGCATAGAAGACTATGACTTATTGGATTAATGATTTTCGTTTACTCTACTTTAAGCATTGATGTCATTCATGGGCCCATGTTGAGGTCAAGAAATTAAACTTTTCTATGGTAAGAGATAAAAACAATTGTTGAGAGAAGTTACTTCTAGTAATCTTGAATGTTAAAAGGTCATCAATTTTATAGTTGTGTCCAAATTTCCAAATCCCGTTCCTTTTCCACATGATGTATGTGTTTTTCCTTTGAAAAAAAATTGTTGGGTTTTTAAGTTCATAGACAAAACGAAGATAGATTTTTTTTTGTGGTTGTATGAAACAGAAGAGCTAAATCAACAAAAAACATTCGAGTAGATATTGGTGCCTTATTGCGCCACAAACATTTTCACTAAGGGAAAGACCTTGTTTAGTGGCTAATAGGTGCAAGACATTTTGGTGTCAACGATGAAATTATAATTGTTTGATCATAAATGTAAAGGTTTGAAACATATATATTTATGCCGAAAGCATGTCAGAGGTGGGTTTGGGTGGGAGGTGGTCTAATAGGGGACTCAGTGGCCCACAGTTTAAAGTATGTCAACATGCATGTGTTGTATCCTTGGTTTCTTGAAATCAGCAACAACCATTCAATCCTTTCATAAGTGTAGAATGTTTTCGTTTATTCTAGTTTAAACATTTGTGTCCTTCGCAGGCCCATGTTGAAGTCAAGAAATAAAACTTTCCTGTGGCAAGAGCAAAAAAATTATTGAGAGAAGTTACTTTTGGTAATCTTGAATGTTAAAAGGTCACAAATTTTATAGTTGTGTCCAATTTCCAAAACCCACTCCAGTTCCACTTGATGCATGTGTTTTTCCTTCGACAAAAAATTGTTAGGTATTTTAAGTGCGTAGAAAAAATGAAGATAGAGTTTTTTTTTTGGTTACATGAAACAGAAGAGCTATCACAACAAAAAACATTAGAGTATATGTTGGCATCTTATTATGCCAAAGACATTTTCACTAAGGGAAATACCTGGTTAGTGGCTAATAGGTGTCATACATTCAAGGGAGAAGATATCTTTTATTGTTTTTGTTCGTATATGGACGTCGAACAAAATAATTTTGGTCTTCCATTTCACTACCCCCCCCACTCTGCTGACGTGACCTTCATGAAACACATTTTGTGCATTTTCCATGTATGAACCCCATAAGTATCCAAGTAGTTCTCTTCCATGTCATCATTATTATTTTTCCAGCAATTCTTGCAGTTGCAGATGCTTTCAGAAAGGATGAATAGGAACAGGAGGATCGGGCGCTAGTGAAAGGTTTTCTGTTGACTAACAGGTATTCTTGCAACAATGCTTCACTTTAACTATCTGCGTGGAATGTTTCCTTTAAGGATATGCCTGGTTACATTGCAGGTTGTTGGTGATTCAAATTCCCATAGGCGTAGGTGCAAGGTACTCTAAATCATAAGGATTATTATTTTCATTTAAAGAAAAGAGCTGGGAAAAATATGGATTTTAAAAACATTAAAATTAAGCGGACAAGACTCTCATTATCACTACTAGAATGGAAATCTTTTGTCACTGTATTTAGTATCACATTATTGCGCCAAACATTTTCACACAAAATTGACGGGAGGAAATGGCGATTCGAAACCCTTGCAAGGATAGAAATTCCACAAACATGAAATGGGACCATGTTACCATCATCATTGAAATTTAGTATATGTACATGAAGATTTCCATAGAGGTTTTAAAAAATGCATTCGAACAAAACACAAAACAAATACCTCAGGGAAAGTTACTTAAACTTCATTAAAATATACAATATAATTTATCATGATAATGGTTTGTGTACTTGTAGGAAAAATTGGTTTCTATTTTGATGTCTCGTGTTACTCATTACTTCTTTCATCATGTCCCATAACCGTTTCGTGACTCAATACCAAATTTTATGAGTGGGAACCTTAATCGCATTCTTGAAATCTAAATACAAACCATAATCATACATTAACATGAAAATGACAACTTAATGAACTCGGAATGCAAAATTCCATTTTATTTTACATTTGTTGACTTCCACATTTAACCAAAAATTGTAAGTTTTCCTTTAAACTATTCAATGACCACCCCCCATTAAAACCCAACCCAACACAGATTTCCAATCAAACAAATCTAAAACAAAATGTGGCTACAACATCTAAACATGCAACTGCCTTCCTTAGCAGGTGTAGAGGTACATGGGGACATGGTTGTCTATATTTATATAGTGAGGGATGTCAGAAAGATGTAAAGTACTCAGCTCGATGAGGGGCATGATTTTTGAAAGGGAGGGACTGTCACACTTTCCAAATGTACCAGTCTTGTAATGCTCGGCCACAATTGGTGATGATAGCTGGATGTTATGTTTGGTCTCGTTTGGAGATGGCCTCATCTAGGACCATCATGCCAGTTCCTTAGTCAGCCAAGTCAACAATGGTGACCGAGACAGATTTGATATTCTCTTCGGTTCATGCACACAACTCAAATGACATATATTCTCTAAATGGTCATCCTCCATATGGCCAAGCTCCAAACCATTGATTCACAGTCAGGTTAATGTTGCTCACAGTGGAACACCTATCAGCATAAATATAACTAAATATAACTAAGAATCCTTCTTTGATTTTAGAAGTAAATTGTGCAAGAACGGAAAAAAAGAAGCAGATACTTGTACAATGAAGTGATATTCATGATGAAGACAAAGGTAATCTGCAGTCTTCAAACTACAAATCTGGCGAGCCTTACGATATTTACAAAAATGGGTTCAACTTGGTATTGAAATATAAATTAGTTTAAAAGGGATGGGAGATACAAGAATTAATTGCAGAGTTTTAAAAATAGATGGGATTTTTCAAGTAAGTGAGAAAATATAGAGACCCTATGCCTGATCTAGTCCTAAACAGGAAAAGTGGCAACCCATAGTTCAGAAGCGATATTGAGCAGAAAGTGCATCAACTAAATAAGTACATTGATTACTTAATAAGACAAAAACACAAACTCCTTTCAAATTTTCATCCCCAAATTAGTTCAAACATAGGATATAATGAACTGTAGATATATCCTAAAATGTCTATCTTAAAAAAGGAATCATATGGAATATTACAAATTGGGCCACACCACCTAAGTACACATACTTCTGAAATAAACTCAAATGAGTGTATTTTGTGACAAGACAATACACACGGCAATGTACCCACTAAAATAAAGCCCTAAAACGAGAGGTATTATCTATTAAGATTCTTGAACTGGTATAAAATACAGTTAAAATGGGATTTCATAATAGTCACAATATGGATTGCATATCACAATATGTATTGCATATACCCCTCAAGTTGCATTAAACCTTGTTTTCTTCTCATCTTATAATAGAAAATTTACGTAGAAAAATTCAAAAAATTATTAACTTTTGGATCAACAGGAAAATTTAGAGATGTGATTCCAATGGGATCTTGAGCAACAAAGTAGCACCTCCTCCTCCTCCTCCTCCCCCTCCTCTCCCCATTTATTTACATTACCTTTTACTCTCATCTTCTCAACTTGCAGTGACATGACTAGATAGAAGTATCACAATGGGGAGGTCCCTGGCAAGTAAGCCCCTTCCCCTTCTCCTCCTCCTTCCCTCATCTCATTTTGTTTGGAGCTACTTATGTATTTGGAAACTTACATATATTTTTTCGACTATGTTTTCAGTTATGGATATGATCCCTTCAGATTGGGCAAGAAACCAACGGACTTTAACAAGTCACTACTACAAGGGGGGGTCATTTGAGACATTAATAGAGACAAAATTTGACTAAATTGTCTCAAATAGAGACAATAAAAAAGTTGTATATCGTCTCTATTATTGTCTCAAAGCGGGTGTCTCTAATATTGTCTCTAATTATTGTCTCTCAAGAGACAATATAGATTGATACATATTTTGTCTCTTGAGAGACAATATAATTTTTGTCTCTCTAGAGACAATATCATTATTGTCTCCTCTAGAGACAATACTGAATACTAACATTTTGTCTCTCTGGAGACAATACTAATTTCAATTTTTATTGTCTCTCTAGAGACGATACGAATTTAAAAAATGAAAAATATGAATTTTAAAACTACATAATAACCAAATATCATATAGTGCAATCAACGAAGTTACATATCATCTATGATGTCGGAGTGGTCTAGTAATTAATATTATAAATTAACAACAATTTGATTTAAATCTTGTGCCCAATAAATGGGTCCACAAATATTTTATTAATATCAAATAAGATAAAATACAAAAGGGTGTCTGAATTCCGTTAACCTTTGAAATACAATGATAAAATATAAAAGGGTGTTTGAATTCTGTTAACCCTTGATATACAATATTAACACCTTCTCTCCACCACCAACTTCAAGTGATCCATATGATTCCCTAGTGCTACTTTGAGGTTATTTTTCTTAACTTTAATTTTGAGCAACTTCCTTTTTGAGCAATTGCCTCTCCATCGGCAGCAGTCATCTTCATGTTCTTTGCTTTGATTGTCTCAACTTTGATGCAATTCTCTACTATCGTTAGCAGCGAAGGTGCATTGGATTCTAAGAAATTATGATCACATATTTTACTCCAATTATGCCAAAAGTATTCACAAATTACATTTAAATTAGGACAATAATTATTTTTTACTAAATCGACCTGAACTTTACATTTTGTTTTAAAAAATTAGTTATCACTAACTCATTACTGTCAATCCATTTTCATAACTTATATCAAGGACTAACCTCAGACATTATAATCCCTAGAATTCCACACATGCCTAGTGAAAATGTTCCGATATAAGCCTGTACAGAAAAACAAAAAATAAGCCATTATTCATCTATTTTTTCTTTAGTGGATATTCTACTCTACATGCATGAAAATTGAGTAAAAACGTACAAGCATTATATACAAACAATGCCCAGTGAAACCATTGAGGCACAACACTCACCAATAGACCAATTAAAGCTACCCTGCTTCAAAGAAATTTCAAAGCAGATTGATGAGAATGCCCCTGTATAACAGAAAATGAGTCAAGATAATCCACAATAAACATGAATAATTGTGATCTTTGCTCTAATTTCCGTTTTATAGTTTATACTTTTATGTACTTGGTAATTTTCTTAAGTGATTGATTCTCTCCTTGTGGACGTATGGAACATCAAAGCTCCATTGTCAATAAAATTATATTATATTCAACTACATTTTTTGTTTTGTCTTTAGATCAGTTTCTTTGCATGTTATTTTTTTGTTGGATTTTCCTAAAGTCAGCTACATGAAGCCTGACATTTTGGATCCCACTTCTGGATCCATCTTTGAATGATAATGTCATCTCCATAGCAGTATTACGAATGATTAAAAAGAGAATTACTACTTTATTTGCATCTCCATACCAGTATCCTAATTGCAGTGAACAATTTAATTAAATGAAAATAAATCCCAACAATAAAGATGGGTGGATATAAAGATGTGATAAGTGTAATTACCAGTATGTAAAAGGACAATCCAACCACAAAGCAACTGACGCTCATTCCTCCAGTAGCAATCTAAAGACAATTTTCTCTTAATATTCATGTAAATAAGCAATGAAAATCCTTATAATAGCCTTTTATCAGAGCCTAAGTTCATACCATAAGAAGTGGTCGTCTACCAGATTTGTCCATCAGCAATGCACCTACTATTGTCATTGGCACCTGCCAAGCAATATATACATATTGGTAAACATAGAAAATGTGCTTCATCATGGAGACAAGCCAAATGGGGTGTTATTATATAAGGAATTAGACATATTTGGCACCTGCAGTATAGCTATTCCAACTAATGTTTCCAACCTATGCTTTGTCCGAGCGAACTGTTAGCTACCATGAATTTTTTCCTGTAAACAATCAAATCCCCATAAATATCACATGAATGAAGAGGTGCCAAGATGAAGGCATAAAAATTGAACAAACATATAAGAATGTATGAATAATGCATATCATAAGCACATACCTGGTACGATGTTGTTATTAAGACTTCGGCACCAGCTTCAAGATATTCTTCATGAACCTAATTAATGATACAATAGTAATGCATATAGGAAATCAGAGGAATAAGACACAAAGTATATTATCTGTTTAACATTGATTATCAACAAGAAGAACTAACAAAGAAGAACATGACAGTTTGAAAAAAGGAAAAAAAGGTGGGCTTTGAGATTGTTTTGAATGCATTCTTATGATGAATCTAACATTTGTGTGAATAGTGAAACAAGGGATCAACCTCAAGAAGTTTAAGAACAGATAAAACCATAAGACACTTGTTGAATCACCAAGGAAATAGAAAAAGTGCAAAAGGACTAGGTTGAGTAACCAAGGGGAAAAGTGAACATTACTTGATTCGCAAACTTAAGAGCATACTGACCTTGAAAAGGATGTGATGCTTAAGAATCAAGGAGAAGATATTATAGGCCATTGAAGGTGAACTCTATCAGGTGAGGAAATATTTGAGCAAGAAGAACAGTTTGGCTATATAGGATTATAAAGGATACTCAAATTCCAGAGCTAAGTTGAGTTGAAAATGCTATAAATTCTTGATTGTTGATGTATTTATGTGAATGTGTGATTCTTTTCTGCATCAAATAAGTTCCTAAATAATAGTTTATCTAAATCATCTAGCAAGAAAAATTAATATATAATATGTACAACAAGTAAGGGAGTTATTATGTCTCACCTTGTCGACCCTTTCTAGTCTGGTCCTCCCTCCTACAACTGTTGTCCCACAAGTGAGCCTCATACCTACTTGTCCATCTATGTCTGCAGGATTTCATGATAACAATTACAATAATTTAATGTCCATTGCTTCAACAGTACAAGAACATTGTTAAGCTTAATGTGAAGTCATATTTACAATAGAGAAAATATGTTTGAAATAGACTATGTATTTTTAACATGGAAAAATAGAATATGAAAACACATACGCCAACAAACCTGAGAAGCCAATAATACCATTAGTCCATAGAAACAAATGATTTCAGGCTGAAACGAAAGTACGAAGAGGAAAAATATTCACTTATAGAGAAAATGGAAATCAAATTTAAATAAATATGAGAACACTAACCTTCAAAACTATGTCAATTTGGTCATGTAATTGTCAATGTAAAGGTAATAGCGATTGACAACTCTTCGATAATGTGCTTTTTAATCCAGCTCTGATAACTGCACCAAAACATAAAATATACACTAGTATACTCAATATCGATATTTTTCATACCATGAACTAAATGGAACTGTAACATTAAACAATTGACATATCAGTCTCTAGTGTAAGCAACAAATTTCTCAAATATACCAACATTACTCTAAACCTCCCAATTTATCACATTCAATACATCTATTTTTTAACATACATCATTACATATTGCATAATGATTACAACATTGTTGCATACACTCTAGACTTATAAGTCAATAATGCCAAGTTATAATTTCCAAATAGGTGATGATATACAAATTATTGATATTGGCAAATAGCAAATTCCTCTCTTTTCTATGCTTTCACTATATGCAACAAACAAGTTTCTAACCCCAGTTTACATTTTCCAGTGTACTCCCACCTTATGCCAAAATGGGAGATTTGAAACAAGGTATGGACATCCATAAAAGCATAAAGGATAGAGGAATTTCACCAAATGTTGTAGTAGTAACTTCCCTAGTAGACATGTATGTAAAATGTGGAAGCAAAGACAAAGCACATGAACCATTTGACAAAATGCCTCAAAGAGATGTGTTCTCATAGATAGAATTTATTACAGGCTATGCATAATAGGGATTCATTGAAAAGGATTTAGAAACTTTCAAGAAAATGTAATTGTCAGCTTTAAAGCTAAATTCAACAACCTTTGCTAGCATCCTACCTTCCCGATGCTTGCTGGTATTTCCCCTGCAAGATTGTTGTTTGACAAGTACAAGATTGTGTTTGCTTCCAGCACATAGGTGAGGGTATACTCATTTCCTTTCATCTCTATCCTCATACAGTGTATTACCACTCACTTATGAAGATTCAAGGTTTCTAAATCCCTCCTGGCCCTCCAGGGCAGGGGGAATTTTTCCCCCAAATTTATTATTAGATAAATCCAACACCTGCAGCTTAGACAAGTTTGTAATCCATAAAGGAATACCACCTTCGAGCCGATTAGAGCCTAGACTTACAACCCTCAACTCTTGACAATTTGCAATGAGGTTTGATGGAATCACACCTGTCAATCTATTCTTGCTGAAATCCAGAAGCTTAAGCTGTGTAAAATTGGCCAAGGATGCAGGCAGGGTCCCTGAGAATTTATTTGAATGAGCAGACAGAACCTCTGTAGAAGAGGAAAATTTAATATCTAGATCCCTGAATAATGAGTTTCCAGACAGCTTTAGCCTCCTCAATGCTGTGTGGTTACCCAATGTTGCAGAATGTTGTGTGGTTACCAAGATTTTTCAAATTTCCAAGTTCAGCTGGTAAATTGCCAAACAGGGAGTTACCCCCTAAAAACAATCTCTCGAGTGAAGAACAATTACCGAGAGCTGCAGGGATTTTTGATTTCAAGCTGTTGAACTGTAGGTAAAGGTATTTTAAATTGTTAAGCTTGCCAAAATGAGATAGAATGGTCCCTGTGAGATTATTGTGAGAAAATGCAATGTAATATAATTCAGAACAATTACTGAGAGGAGGGATAGAACTAGTAAGCATGTTGCCTTCAAGGTAAAGATAGGCCAAATTCTTAATCAAGCTCAAAATAGGGGGGATTGTATCAGTGAAATTATTGTAGCCAATGCTCAATTCAATCAGAGATGTGCAGTTGCTTAGAGAAATTGGAATGCTTCCACCGAAATGATTATCAGACAAGGAGAGAATCTCCAACATGCCTAGGCGACCAAATTCTGGTGGTATGGTTCCTATCAAATTATTTTCTCATAGTACAATCCTTTGAAGGTCTATGTAGTTGCTCAGAGAAATTGGAATGTTCCCAACCAGGCCATTGTCAGACAAGTAGACTTTCTTCAAATTTACCAAGCCACCAAATTGTGCAGGTATGCTCCCCATCAAGTTGTTGTATGAAAGTCTGATCAACTGAAGGTGCATACAATTATCAAGGGATATGGGGATGGAACCCTCGAGTCCATTAAAGCTAAGGTCTAATATCGTCAATGCTTTTAGGTTACTGAGCTAAGGTGGAATCCTCCCCGTAAAATAATTATGGGAGAGATTGAAAGTTTGTAACAAGGAGAGGCCTCCTATAGAGGGAGAAATTGTACCTTCCAACCCCAACTGAGGGAGAATAATGGCCACCACTCTCTGAGTACCTTTTCTGCACCAAATACCATTCCACGAGCATAACTGCTCTGAATTGTTAACAGTCCAGGTGGAGAGTGACTGCATTGGGTTGAGTGTAATGGCATTTTTGAAGGACAAGAGATTTTCAACATCGCTCTCATGATCATCATTATCACTACCATCCTGACCTGGCCAAGTTGAATCTCCATCCACTAACACATGATGTTTCATAACATAAAACCTTCCTTAAATATCAGGGTGATGGAAAGCATTCTCCCCAGTATACCAATTGCTGCTATTATTGGCATTGGCACTGAGAATGATTAATAACATTGCCAAGCACAATATTTCCATTAAAACAAATCTCTCCATTTGCAGGTTACTTGTTCTTCAACTCAAAACTGAATGAAAATATTTCACACAACACTCCCTTTATGTAATAAGGAAAACAAAACAAATTTAACTTAAAATAGTAGATTATACACTGAAGATGTTAATTTAACAATAACCTGGAATAAATGTCATGTTGTTCAAGTTGAAAGGGAGGGGCGTAAGACTATATGCCCCTTCTATAAAAAGGAAAGGTAAATTATCTAAATGTACAGGTTTCTCTCCTCCTAAAATTATCCAAGTATACGTAGAGAAGGAAGACAAAACAAAAATGCAGCCTTATAGTGTAAAAACCAGCATTCCAGAGTTGCCAGTATGTCACATCAGACTGAAATTGAGATTTTATAGGAAATACATCTAGCTTCTATGGACAACTAAAACTTGAACATTTTGAATTTTCAGACAAACATGCACAGTTAAAAAAATTGATTCCCATGTGATGCCAGAGTGGATTTGTTTCCATTTTGTCAAAACATTTCACATGTCATCACTATGCTAAACATATTTTGTACATCTGAAAAACATACACTTTCTATTATTGTTTGATGGATGTCCATACCCTGTTCCAAAACTCTCATTTTGGCACAAGCTGGGAGGATGCTTGCAAAGATTTTGGATTCTTGGCTTTAAATATGACAATGGCATTTGCTTACATGCCTCTAAGGACTTTTCAACAAACTCATTTTGTGCATTTCATGCAACAATGACAATTAAGGGGATGCCATATGGAAAAGGCATTTCTTTGAAATTCCTCAAGACTTGTCAAGAAAACCATTTATCCTGCAATCATTACATTCTATGACATCACATTTCTTCTAGGAATTTTTTCAAACAGTCCACATGCCTTGTGATTTTGCATACATTTCTACCACAACTACAACATCTGAAAAAAAATCCCCTTTCCATTATGCTTTGATGGATGTCAATACCTGTTCCAAAGCTCTTATTTTGTCATAGGTTGGAGTATGCTGACAAAGGTGAACTGATCAAATTGTCTACATGTTCATTGCATTTGACATTATCCCATTCCTGTCATATTCATGACATTATACCATTCAATGCATTAGATTCATATTAATCTCGCATAAAAAACAACATAATAGGAAAGTGTATTCCATTATATAAAGTCTTAGTGAGAGGTTTAGTAATAAGACTTTGGTTTTCTCTATCGAATAACATAAATGTGACTTAATGTTCACTTTAATTCATTTTAGGATTTAGGGTCTGTGTCAGTCATTATGGTGTTGTTTTCCTATAAATCAATAGTTCAAGCTCAATAATACATCTAAGAAGCATTTCTCTTTCAAGCTCACTATTGTGTTCTTGCTTGGTTTCTTTATGTTCAATTTTCAAAATATAATAAACAATTTGTGACATTCACCCAACATTTATAGAATAAAAAAATAGAACATGTAATGATACGTGTATCATCTTATACACTTGAACATAAAAAACCAAAATATGATGGTACCTTCAGATAGGAAAGTTTTATGATTCCATAGACTATACCCAACATGATAGCAGATACATGAGCTACCTGCATTTAATGAAAAAATTAATTGATCAAACAAACATGAAAAATAAGAAAATGAAATGTTGTTTGTGTACATACAATCATAAATAACTGCAATATTTAACTTTCCCATAACTGTACCTTATCACATTACCTGGACTGATAGGCGTATTATTATGGATGAATTGAATACTTACAATTTTACTAACACATCCGTATAGTGCATTCCTGAGCAAGTAAAATGAGCAGCAAAAGATTTGAATTAACTATAAAAAATGGAAACAATATAACCTAGCCTGATATCATTACAATGTAATTACTAATAATGTTAAAATGACACTTCGGTATACTGCATCCCTGAGCAAGCCAAACAAGTAGCCAAAGATTTCTATCAACTAAAACAAATGCAGACAGTGTAACCTACTACATTTAATTTATCACAAACTATGCCTAATCAAATTACCTAGCCTTATAGATAAATTATTACCAAGGTAATTGAACTCTTATAATATTCTGCTAGCACTTCTGTAAACTGCATTACTGAGCAAGCAGAAAGACTAACCAGAGTTTTTATCATAAGTAACAAATGGAGACATTGATACACATAAAGAGGCTACAGTATAGAAAATTTACAATTATTCTCGGGTTGTATGACAGGCACCAAATTTAAGAAAATTGCATGCTAAAGGTATGCTCTTTAAAGACAAACAAAAGACTATATGATTCTACTATGATAAAAGTTATTTCCCACATACCATTTCACTTCCATAGTATTGCACTTTGTTTTTATGACTGAGATGACTACGTAAGGCAATTTCTTGTCAAAGGCAAACTGGAAATCATCAATTGGTATTGAAAAAGTATTTCTTGAAAATACGACAAATTACTTGCACAATTCTAAAAGATTGATCATGACAGCATATACATAATTCAATTGATTTTAAACATCAAATGAGAACCTTTGAAAATAAACATGTTAAGATGAAATTACCTGTACCAACTGCTTTACACTTTCCTTTGACTTTGGATCATCAGAAAGCATAGTAACTTCCTTCATTGCACACATTTTGTCAGTTTCATTAAAAATATGACAAGGTTATTAGGAATAGACATGGGCTCAGAAAATCACTGGATAATGTTTATAGAAGTAATAACATAACCAAAAATAAGCATCAAATATTCCCCAATGTAATGTTGAATAAAATAACAGAAACTCGCAATTGCTACATGTAGATATTCATGTATCCTGCAATGCAATATATTTCATTTAGATTATGGAAAAATGTATCAAGGAAAAATTAGATTGGGGGAAATGGCTAGAACAGTGACATAAATTTAGTCCATCTTCCCAAATCCTTTGCAGTTGCATCAAGTAACAGTTCAAGAAACAATAAAGTAATATGAAGGGATATTTTCAATATCCATTGTAAAAAAACAACGAATTAGCCAATGATAACTATGCAAAGTATAAAATGGCCAGAATAAATCCCGTCAAACATCCCTCAGTGTGTAATGCTGACAAAAGATAACAGAAAACTCAGGATTTCATCATGCATATATTCCTGTGTTGTGCAATGTAATCTATTTCTATCCAGGTAAAGGCAGAAGTTATCAAGGAATGCAAAATAAGATTGGCAAAATAAGCCAGAACTGTGACATAAATTTAGTCATCCTTCCCCTTCAATAATTTGAGCATTGGGAAAGAGTTCAAGGCATGATAAAACTAGTATGAAGGGTTAATTACAATATCCATTGTGACAAACAGAGAGACATAGTTTTTTAACAAAAGTAGAATACTTAAGACAGAATGCTGCCCAAGAATACAATAGTGATTGACAATGAATGTCTTTATACATGGACCAGACATCTTTAAATTGGGATGTGGACCAATTACAAATGGATGCAAACCTGACTATATTAAAGAAAAACTACCATGCAAAAAATAAAAATTATTGAGGGAAAATGACTAAAGAAATCTAAGTTGTGCAATCACATGTATGTGCATAATGCATCACAAAAATTTTCAAAAAAATAATACAGACCACGGGTGATCAGTTTGGAAAAATGATTGAATAGTAAGATGATAGATGCATAATTGTTAAGACCAACATAAAAATGCCCAAATGTCCCCCTTCCTAGAAGTTTTCCTTTCTTCCAGCGTGATCCAGGACTTGGAGGATTGTCTGCCCATGCCAGGACTCCAGGGAAGTGCAGAAGATGAGGAAAATGCTGAGCCAAAATAAACAAAGGGTGACGAGTTTGAAATAGATAATGGAGGTAGGGGAAAATGACGCCCTGTGTGCTGCCCTTCTTCTAACCAGCTGGTTAGGGATTCAGGACCTACTCCAACAACACGAGGATGCAAAGGAGTAACAACCCCACTCGGAACTCTTGAACTTGGACCACTTGTCATTCTCAGACTAGGAACACAAGAATACTCTGGGCTGCCCCTACTCTGCTACCAGAAGGGTTGTCCAACCATATCTCCACCCATAGAATTATGCCCTGAATTATAACCTGAACCAGGACTTGAACAATGACCTGACCCAAATAGAGTTGTCTCAGGATAAGGTTTTGTTTCCCAGAAAGTGTTGTTCTGAGATTGCTCTGACACACAAACTCACATTGGACATCTTGAAGGGCTGGACATGGAACTCTCTGGTGAACTTCCAAGTATTCCATTAACTAGAATTTGCAGGCGTGTTGGAGCATCTCGGTTATTCAAAAAAAAAAATTGGGTGAAGCTAAGCTTAGGAGAATGCCCTGAATTCATCACACTTCAAGCATACATAGCAAAAACATCTATCAGAACAGAAAAATAACCTTCTAGAAAAAAGTATTTTGATTACCTTTCAAGCAAGTGGTTCATAATATTACATAAGCTACAAAATTTAAAAATGGGAATAAAATAGCTAAAGAGAGACTCAAGATGCCAATATAATCCACATATATTACAAGGAAAAACTTACTAAGAACCTACAAAACCATTTACAATGACTCTACCAGCGAGGGGTGCATCACGATGCTTACAATGAGCATTTTCTAGGCTATTGTTCTGTTGCAGATCTACAGCTTCAACACTATCTACAGAGCTCATACTAAAAATAGATGAAGATGCTGACCATCCATCCACATTTTCACTATCCAACTTGTTTGATGCCTAGCTAGGGGAAGGAAGTGGCAAACAAAGAGATGATCTCCAAGATACATTCCCCAAAGGTACATGTAAATTGATTATAGATTCTGTACAACCCAGTGTCGATGACAATGTAGATGGGAGGGGCAGTGGTTTCCCATGGGGCCTCTTGGAAAAACTCTGACAACTGGATACTGAGTTAGAAGGTGAAGGAGTCCTAGAATCCACCCTCGGTCCTGATCCATTCTTAGAAGTTGTATCGAGACTGTCTCACTGAGAGCCTCATGAAGACCTGAAGCTCCCCTTTTCTTCTAATAGAAGCTTGAATTTTCGAAAAGGTAGACCATCAAATATATTATCTTTACTTCCTTTTTTCTTCACTTCTTTAGATGATGATTTTCTCTACCATGACGACATATTGCCGATCTGCACAATTATTGGCCTAACGTCAACTCAAGTTATAATTTACTTAATGAGCCTAATTAAGTTACATTCACTTTTACAACTTTAAACTTGAAAACTTTCTACGGTGTCCCTCACATCATAGCATCTTCGATAGACTGGTATATTCCCCAATCTAATGAGATTTACATCTATAACTTAAAGGTAGAATGGAACTTGAAATCATCTAACAGACAAGACCTAATAAATATATTGAGTTACAGTTCCAAAAATGTACCAAAAGACAATATCCCTTTCCACAATAACAAGATTGACATGTGTTTCTGCAAGGGTGATATTTTAACATCACGGGTTAACAACTTAGGTAGATGATGGTTAAATACTAAAATGAATAGATTATGTTTATCCCATCCTCCAAATTTCCAAGTAATCAAAGGGAATGGAAAGCCTGAAACAACTTGCAGTGTAAAGATGTGCATAAGAATATTATATACTTGTAAAATTTCAACAAATTACTATCAAAGATGATATTAAATCACATGAAGTGTTTGAATTTTTGCAAAGGGTGAACAACTACAAAAGAAAATGAAGGTGACTGCAACCATCTTTGATGGCTACATCCTACCATAGTAAAGTGTTCATATTTCTTAATCTTGAAAATTTGTTTTAGATGACGAAGGCTAAGGATATCACATGTATATCTATATCAATTACAATATTTCATGGTGCACAACTAAATGCTCATTAAAAAGAAAAGGTTGGAACAAGAAAACGTGTTTCCAGCATTAAAAGTTGAAGGATGTTCATATTGATCAAATTTTAGTTGTTATTTTGATATGATTGATTTTTTTGGCCTCTGTAAATATTTTAAACAAGTTGATAAGTTGGAGGAACTTTATGTATGTATATTACTTATCTCTGCTTCAAATTCTGCAACTAATTCTTATTTGTGTTCCCTCCCTAATCTACTGCCTCCCTAAAAATGGAAACTAAATATAAACTATATTGGGTTGTGTGTAATTGATACATTTATAACTACGAGAGTTTTTTTGAATATGAAATCCATGTCTAGCAGGAGGTTATTGTGTCCAGTGTAGGAAAAAAGATACAGCTAGAGATTTTTCCTCCAAAAGAAGATTGTAATTATTCTTTCTAAAAAGTAGAATGTCAGTAGCTGAAGACTGATCATAAACGCCTCCCATCTTCTACAGTTCCATTCTAAACTGTAAAGCATAAAGATCAGATATAATAATATTTCCTCCGTCTCAGCTTGGAATATAATCATAGCCATGTCTCTTTCTTTAGATGGTTTTTCTCCTCTTACAGGAGGATTCAAATTGATCACATGATAACTAAGGATTCATTTTATTTTTGTTCTTTATTTTAAAAGAGAGGGAGAATACTCTCTTAATATGGTCCTGCTTTGTTTTTAATGCCCCCTGTGCTAAGAATGTAATGAAATTACTTGTATAATTCATATCATGAGCAGCAATATAACACCAAATAACACAATATTCCAGAATAATGATCTCAATATGCAATTAGAATAGCTTCACCACTTCGAGGGGGCAACCTCCAAACCATAAAATAATACTCAAATGCTCCCATGATGATGAATTACTACCTACAATCCCCTATATATACTATTCATATGTTATGGCCATCACCAAGGTCGACCTACTAAGCATGAGAAAGTATAAATGATATAATAAAATGATATGGTAAGCCACAAGTCAGCTACTCATATCCTAATATAAGCAATAGGTTAAGGGCATAGCATGCCCTTCCCCTTCAAAGAAACATTGTCCCCAATGTTGAGAAGCTCTGGGTGCTGCTGCAGGAATGTCATATCTTCCCATGTTGCATATTCATTGTCCATATTCTTCCACTTGATCAGGTACTCAGTAATAACTCGTGTCCTCAATCTTTTAGTGCATGTTTAAAGGATGCATTCAGGTTCCAAGATGACCCTTCCATCCTTATCGAGCTTAGGTAATACTATTTGGGCTGATACTCTCTGTCCAATTACTTTCTTCAGGAAAGAAACATGAAAGACTGGATGTATTCTAGTGGATTTTGGAAGTTCTAATTTATATGCTATAGTACCAATCTTCTGCAATACTTGATAGGGGCCATAATACTTTGGTGAAAGTTTGTTATCCTTTTTTTGTTGTTTCAAAGACATTTTCTTATATGGATGTAACCGCACAAAAACCCAATCACCGAATTCAAAATGCCTTTCCATGTGATGTTGATTAGCTTGTTGCTTCATGCGGTTTTGTGCCATGACCAAGTTCTCCTTGAGACTAGAGAGGACCTCTTGCTGATATTGAATGTGTTCTTCTACTGCTCTAACCCGCAGTTTTCCTTTCAATGATGATGTGATGGATGGTGGATGGTACCCATAGAGTGCCAAAAAAGGAGACATTTTAGATGAAGTATGGAAGGAAGTGTTATACCACCATTCTGCAAGTGGCAACCATTGGACCCATCTTGCTTGTTTATTTGAAGTAAAACAACGAAGATATCCCTCTAAACACTTATTTACAACTTCTGTTTGCCCATCAGACTGGGGATGATAAGAAGAGCTACGGGCTAATTGAGTACCCAAACATGAAAATAAATTAGTCCAAAAAATACTAGTAAATACAGGGTCTCGATCACTTACTATAATCTTCGGTGTCCCATGAATCTTTTGAACTGTGTCCATGAAGGCTGTTGCTACCGTGCTAAGGCACAAAAATGAGCATATTTGGTGAGTCTATCCACCACAACCATGATGACATTTTTTCCTTCAGATTTAGGCAATCCTATGATAAAGTCCATGGAAACCTCTTCCCACCGCTGGCTAGGAATAGACAGAGGTTGTAGAAGACCTAGGGATCAAACTGTTTCACCCTTATTTTGCTGAAAAACCATGCATTCTGCCACAAATTTTTGGACATCCCCTTTAAGCCCTTCTCAGAAGAAATCTTGTTTGACTCGATGATAAGTTTTCAAGAATCCAAAGTGCCCCCCTATTGGAGAAGAGTGAAGCTCAGATAGAATCCTATTTTTAAGAGTGGAGTTCTTACATAGGTATAATCTATCTTCATCTATCCAATCTTCCTATAATATGGATATGGCACATAACAAGGCTGCAGTTGAGTCATCTTTCCGTGATAGAGCATCCACAACTACATTCTCCTTCCCTTTCTTATAGATAATCTCAAAGTCATATCCCAACATCTTGGAGACCCATTTTTGTTGTTCTTCAGATGATAAACGCTGCTCCAAGAAGTATTTCAGACTATCATGATTTGTCTTCACTTTAAAGTGTCTTCCTATGAGATATGGTCTCCATTGCTTTATTGCATGAAGTATGGCTAGCATTTCCTTCTCATAAGTCGGCTTGGAAATATTCTTACCTTTGAATTGACGACTCAAAAAGGCAATAGAATGGCCTTCTTGCATGAGAACTGCCCCCATACCCACCCCTGATGCATCACATTCAACAATGAATGTTTTGGAAAAATCTGGAGTAGCCAATACTGGAGTGGTGCACATGGCCTCCTTTAGTTTCTCAAATGCTTTGGTTGCATCCTCACTCCAATGGAAGGAATCCTTCTTTAATAAATTTGTGAGAGATGTAGTTATGCTTCCATAATGCCTTACAAATCTTCGGTAATACCTTGTAAGCCCCAAAAATCCTCATAGATTCTTTAGGGTTTTTGGAACCTTCCACTCCATCATGGCTTTGATCTTATTAGGATCCACTTTAACCCCTTCATGAGAGACAATGTGACCCAAATATTCAACCTCCTTGAGTCCAAAAGAACACTTAGAGGGCTTTGCATACAGTTGATGTTGCTCAAGGGTTTCCAAAGCATTATTTACATGATGCAAATTTTCCTCCCATGTTTTGCTATAAATTAATATATCATCAAAAAACACTAAGACAAACTTCCGCAGGAATGACTTAAAAATAGAATTCATCAAACTTTGAAATGTAGAAGGTGCATTTGTGAGTCCAAAAGGCATTACCAAGAATTCATAATGGCCTTCATGTGTTTGAAAGGCGGTTTTATGAGCATCCTCATCCTTGATTCTGATTTGGTGGTATCCCGAATGAAGATCAAGCTTTGTAAAATAAAAAACACCGTGCAATCATCAAGCAAATCATCAATAATAGGAATAGGAAACTTATCTTTGATTGTGTACTTATTAAGCTCCCTATAATTAGGACACATGTGCCACATGTCATCTTTCTTTCGTACCATCACTACTGGAGAATAATAAGCACTCTGACTATGGTGGATGATTCCTGCTTCCAACATCTCTTGTACAATCTTCTCGATTTCACTCTTTTACACATATGGGTACCTATAAGGTCTGATGTTAGGCGGTTGACTTCCTGGTAATAACTAAATAGCATTATCATTATCTCTCTTTGGAGGTAAGCCCTTTGGTATATTTTCAAATACAATAGAGTGTGCATCCAACACTGCTTGCATATCGGATGGTATAATGTCCTTAGAATGATGAACCTCCAATGAAAAGAGTTGTGCCACAAATCCCTCTGCACCCTTTTTTAGCATTTTGTGCATTTGATGAGAACTTACTATTTGTGGAGACTTTGCTCTTAAGCCTCTTAGCTCAAAAGTCCTTCCTTTAGAGTGAAATCGCATGAACAAGTCTTGGAAGTTCATCTCAATGGTTCCCAAAGTGGTAAGCCATTGAACCTCTAACACAATGTCTACTCCTCCCATAGAAATGGCATACATGGGACTATTTAGTATGTAATCTCCCATGGAAAGCTTAATGCTATGGAATTTTCCAGAACAAGTAACAATACCTCCATCAACAATCATTACTTGACATTCAGGAGCTGGATAAATGAAATAGTTTAGGCGCACTGCTAACTTATGATTGATAAAGTTGTGAGTACTTCCTGAATCAATCAACATTGTGACCCTTTGTTTTTTAGGAATCCAACCACCTTTAAGGTTTGGGGGGTGCTAATACCTGAAATTGCATGGAATGAGATCGTTGGTTGAGGATTTCCTGACTCCTCCTCTGGCTCAACCAAGACCTCTAACTCTGCATCTTCATTATTCTCTTCATCTTCACTAGGCCCATCAATGTAGAACAACTTATTTTCAGCACATTTATGTCCGAGTCCAAATTTACTGTCACAGTTAAAACATAACCCTTTTTCTCCTTTTTATTCAATTTGTTGAGGTGTCAATCTAACTGGCCGAGGGAGTGTTGGGGCCAAGGTGTTGCGATCTCTAGTAAAAGTGAAATGTTGTCTCCTACTTGAAAAAAATTTCTCCTCTGCCCTTCTTAACATAATCATCAAATCAGAAACCTTATGAGGATTAAACATACGCACCTCATGCTCAATGTGATCCTTAAGACCCCCAAGAAATAGGTCATTTAGATTCTCTTCAGTAATATTTTCCACCCGCAGAGAAAGGTTTTGGAAGTGATGAATGTAATCCTTAACAGATCCTGTCTACCTCAACTTTGCTAATTAGCTGAAGTAATTATCTGACACAATATAACTGTAGTGTAATTGCAACTCTTCAGTGAAGACTGTCCATGTAACATTAAGACCACTCTTCTGCCTTTGAGCACATAACCATCGATACCATATGAATTGGTCAGGTTCGAGATACAAAGATGTCATGGTCACCTTTTGCCCTGATGGAATCTAATGTAGTTCAAAGAAATTATCCATTTGGTTGATCCAATTGAGTGGATCCTTTCCATCAAACTTGCACATCTCCACTTTTGGAAACATAGTACGAGCCTGTAGAGTGCTCGTATTTGGATTGTGCACACTCGAAGATCCACTTTGGCTCATGTGTCGATTATGTTGACCTGAGGATCCACCTTGATTGACATAAGTATGATTACCCATCATATGCGTACTAAATTTTTGCATGAAATTCTCCAATCTATGTCCAATCCTATCCACATCTTTTTTACTGGCCACCCTAGATTCGAGGTCTCTCAGGTTAAACTCAAGTTGGCTTACTTTATGGTCTGTTGAAGTAAACCCTAACCTTGAGGAATTTGTAGTTATATCTTCTGTCTCCAACTCCTCAAATACTATCTCATCCTTTTCTGGTGTTTTACCTGGAGTGATGGGATTCTTTTTTCCCCTTGTGGAAGGCCCCACCATGATGCCCCAAAATAGTAGGATGTAGGGATCACGGTCAAATTTTAGGGTTTTGGATTTCGATAATAATTCGGCCAAATATAAAAAAACTTAAAGAACAAACCCCAAATAAATTTTTTTTTTTTTTTTGAAAATGTAACGAATTTGAAAAAATTCCACAATTTGCACCCTAGGGAGCAATTTTATGAAAAACCCCTAAATTTGTAATAATGTTTGCAAAATAAATCAAAAAAGTATGAAATTTTCAAGGAACCTTACTTGAAATGTTTAGCAACTATGGTAAAAATATCTCCCACTAATTCGCTCTGGTTTGTAATATTTGGTGGAAACAAAAAATTAGGATTTTTTGCCCTAATTTTGGCCCAGATCGCAGCTCTGATACCACTTGTAATGAAATTACTTGTATAATTCAGATCATGAGAAGCCATATAACCAAATAACTCAATATTCTAGAATAATGATCTCAATATTCAATTAGAATAGTTTCGCCACTTCGAGGGGGCAACCTCCAAACCATACAATAATACTCAAATGCTCCCATGATGATGAATTACTACCTACAATCCCCTATATATACTATTCATATGTTATGGCCATCACCAAGGCTGACCTACTAAGCATGAGAGAGTATAAATGATATAATAAAATTATATGGTAAGCCACAAGTCGGCTACTCATATCCTAATACAAGCAATAGGTTAAGGGGCATAGCAGAGAATGTGATTGTAACTCATTTTGTTCTATGATTTGAATCTTCTTATCTATTTTTCATTTTTGTATGTCTGTGAATATTGTGTGTCTCCACGTCATTCTTTTCAGTTTAATTTTTCTCCTTTTCTTTAATTTTGGACGACAATAATTGCATCCCTATATTTTTGACCTCTAATTGTCTTCTCTTGATTAGATGAATGGTCCCCACATATGGATATATGGATCCTTGTCAATAAATCCAAAAATTTATACTGAAATCCTTAATTGTCTTAAAAAATCATTTTGGAGCTCCATAAGTCTCCTTAAAAATTAAACAATTTTTTTGAATGGACCTTAAATAAAAATCTCTTATCTAGGACTTACGTCAAAGGATTCAATAAAATTAGTTGTCATGCTTATTTCTAGATAAAATTGTAGAAGAAAATACTGATCTTATATTTCTTCACTAAGATTTCCCCTGTCATCATGAACAAAATAAAACAAAAATGGAATGAGCGATCTCAAACTCTCAGTAAGATTGTCAGCATTCTGGGCATTGTTGATAATTTGGTTGAAATAGATGTATCTCCCAAATGCAGAGGGGTCCTCAAATGCATGAGATGTGGGCCTATGCTACAAACCTTAAATCTGCACTTGCTAACAATCCATTCTCATGCATTTGTGCAACACCTGTGTTTCCCATACAAGTTTTAAAATAAGGATTTGCTCAAGTTTAAAATTTTTCCATAAGAACATCAATTTTTAAGGAAGACTCCAAATTTTTCATTTCCCACATATTTATTTACATGGAGGTGATTGTATTATGTTTCTACCATTCTAAAGTAGGTGAATCGGTGCTGCTAGAGTACAGTGGATATATCAGTCCAAAAATCCAATAGAACAATGCATTTAACCTCCAAAATCTCAATGAAAATAGCAGATTCAAGCAACAAATCTCAATGAAACATGGGAGAAATTGTATAGGCTTATGACTGTTGGCATAAATTTAAATACAATATCACTCTCAACAGCTAAGGAGGCTAATCATCTATAAAATTAACACTAGGAGGCTGGAGCTAAAAGTTGAATACACCAATGAACACTGTCCATTTAGTTTAAAAAAAGGAGCATTTCATGTAGGAACATCATTTGTTACTGATAACATGGTCCAAATTACAATAAAATTAAGTCTTAAAAAATAATGGGTAGATTATACCTTTAAGATATGCAATGGTGGATCTTAAGGTTTTGTATGCAGAGCCAGGCCCTACAACTAGACCTGTATTGATTGTCACCATATTCACTCCTTTGTCCATTGCCAGGGCCCATGTTGTCTTCTTTGACAGTGTCTTGCCCAATGCATACCACAACTGTAATCACAACAACAACACACCCTTTAATTTAATGAACTTACTGATTATACATTCTAGTAGGCAATTGCATAAACCTTACCTTCAATCTTCTACAAAGGTTTACATCGCTCCAATGTCTCTCATGGAGGTCAGCCACTAAATTTTTGTCATCTCTCCAAGCTACTGCAGCCACTGAAGATGTGAATACCACTTTTTGGCGTGTTTCAGTATGAGCACATGCTTCCAACACATTGTGGGATGCCCTCACCTCAACTTCAACCATCACCTCCTACACACCCACCAAAAAGTAAATCATCACCACATTTCTTTTTACAACAAAACCAGGCCTTACATAATTTCTAGACATAACTTGTGGACAAACCAAAAACCTAATTTACTTACATCATATTGAGGGGGATCAAATGTGTAGAAAAGGCCACAACATCCATTCAGTGCATCCACAATGCAAGTGATAATCCAACATATCTGCATACAAGATCTTCAACTGCTCCCCATTCAATTTCATTAAAGATTCAACTTCACCTGCCACCAAAGTAAATCATCATATTGCCAACAGTTAATCAACATAACTTATCTTTGATCAATTTTGACAATCAAGTTTGTAAATATAATTCTCAAACTGGACACCCACAAACACAATCATGTATATGGGTAGCTAAATTGGCTTTTGACAGGTCCTACAGACCAAGTTTTGGTATACAACAAATCTCATCTCATTTCATACTTTAATCCACTGTAAGATATATATACCTCCATTCTAGATAGTGGCATGCACATTATAACCCCTATGTAGAAGACCCTGAACAATCCAGAGGCCAACATAACTGGAGGTGTACATTCCATAGACGAGTTACTTGTTGGTGACCACAATATAGAGTTTAGACTACTATTGGCTGGAGTCAGCCCATTGCAGATCGTATTCCTTGTGCATGCTTTCAAATATTGCATATTGATTTTCCTTGGTGCGGAAGCCACAAAAGGAAATGTTCCCATTTTTTTGTAATGCTTTACTGGTGTCCATACCTTATTTCAAAACCCCATTTTGCATAGGCTAGAAGCATGAAAGTGTGGAAGTAGGTTGAATAACAATCCACATTTACAACTAATAAAGATTAGGTTCTATACACCATTGGCACTTTGGTTTTAGCTGCTAGATCATTGTTGTGGACCAAAACCCACTGATCCTGTGATGTTTTCCATCAGCCACGAAAATAAAAATATCCCACTAAGATCAAATAGAGCATTAAGGGCTTCACCCCAAATTGAATTTGAGTGAAGAAGGGAACAGGGCTTGCGGGGATTCGGGCAGGTTGCAATTCATGAACTGGTCCAAACCTAAAGGAAACCCCTAGCATCCGGCACACCCGAAGAAATTCTCTCCATCAAAAATTTCCATACGTAGTGGCTCAGAAACCCTCCCATGAAAAAATGATGGAGAATCTTCATCTGGTTAAACCAAGGGAAACAAAACCCTGGTCTTTATATTCATCCAAAAATCCAGGAGGCAACATCGCCTGAGACATGAGACGCCTCCTTATGCAGAATGAAGTGCCCACACAAAATAGAACCTGATCTTCCCAAATCTGAGGCCTCAACACAGGAATTAAGCTTCCAAAGGAAACCTGTATGACTGACGGCGGCGGTTTGTTTTCCAGCCATTGACTGTAGTCGGTTTCGATCCCTGAACCGGTGCCTAGCTTCCTATCTTGGCAGTCTATGTGGTCAAAGTAGGCAGAGGACAACAAGGGACCCACGCAGTGAAGGGGGTTTCATTTTTTGCCGCAATGCCTCCACAAACCTTCATTCCAAGGCATAGAAATAATTCGCCACAATCTAATCTACTTTCTTGGCATTCTTCAAACACTCAGTAATTGCAGGGCTTCCAATGGGGGTAACAATCAAAGGAAGGTTTGTCCTAACTTCAACAATCCATAACAACAGTCAATAACATTTAACAGAATCTAAAAAATAACAAATTAGAAGCACAAATTTTACATACCTGTGTCTGAATGATAAAATATAGAAAAATTGGTAACATACATTGGCCAAATTGAAGAGCGTGTTTTTTTGGAAAGGGTTACCGCCCACTTGAGCACCATGCAGGAGATTATGCAGGTTGTCAAGCCATTGAGATTGGTTATCAGTTGGCTCACATGAATTTCTATATTATCCAGCAATAGAAAACACTCCATCATGTTCACCCACCTTTGTGAGGGATTCGACACGCAGTCTGGTATGATATCTGGTCGAAGCGGGATGCCAAGACTTTGAGCATGGGTGAAAGCATTTTTTACCTCTGCAATAATTTTGTGCCATGACTCAGAAAAAAAAATCAGCACACAGGGGGGCGAGAAATGAAAGGGAAAATGCGCAAAAGTGAATAAATTAGTATAAAAAAAATTAAAAAGTTAAAATAAAAGTTTAGAGACAAAAATATAATTTGGGGGAAATTTAGAGACAAAAGTATAATTTTGTCTTAAACTTTTGTCTCAAAATGACCCCTCTTGTAGTAGTGAGTAAGTTGCAAGGTTTTAAGTAGCAAGGTGTTAATGTGTATTGTGGTGAATGTATAAAAATGTATGGGGGTGCATATGAATTTATTCATACGAGATGGGAAATGCTGGTAGTTGTAGGCTTCATCATCCCCGAGGCCTTCAACAAGTTGGGTGCTTATTGTGGCCCTGAAGTTGTCTCCTTCTCTCATTGTCACTATATGGACTACTGACTACTGACTTGTTTTGCAGGTTGGGGCTCTTCTTCTGGATGGAGGAACTCTGAGTTACTTTGGTGCGAATATTCGCATCAATTTAGTTGTTTTGTAATTGCATAAGTGATCCTTATGGGTGGAGCTGAATACTACCCGGGAAACAAATGGATAGGTTAGTTAACTGTTACTAGTTAGTTTCAAATTCTAGTAGCCATTAGGACTGGTTTTTTGTTGTTAACAAATATTGAAATTAGGGATTAGAGGAAAAGCTTCACCCAAGGGGGCCATTTGAACAATTGTTCATTAAAATATTTGTGCATACAATGCCCTTGGAGAATTGAAATCATAACATAATTAGACAGGATAGATGCAGAGGTTACCATTTGTTATAGTCCCCTGGAGCACATAAATCATATGTAAAACTTATCACAGACTCTGTTTTGGGTGCATAGTTAAGAAAATTGGTATACAAAACCATTAAAGCATAGTAATCATGGCATAATCAGACATGGTAAAGGCAAAGATCATCATTGGAGCTAGTCCCTAGCGTCATTTGATAGGTTTTGCATACAATGCACATTAAAATCATATGTAATACGAAGCAGAGGTCATGAGGTGAGGTTACATTGGGATACGACCTAATAAATCTAATAAGTTTTATTATTTAAGAAACTTATTTACCATGAGGTAGTTACATTGGGATAAGACCTAATAAATCGCTTTAAAGTGTTTTATCCAACGGTCCATTGCTTATTAAAAAATATTTTTAAAATACATGTGGAGGGATAAGCACTAGACAACTAGAAGATAGTTGGAAAGAAGCCTTTAAAAACCTTTTCGAGGCCTATGTTTCCTTTGGGTTTACTTCATCTCCTCTACATTTCTGGTAGTCTATAGTCTACATTCAGTCTTTATTTTTTCTACATTTTTTGAGGTTTGGGTAGATTTTATTGGCTTGTTTTTGGTCATTTTTAGCTGTGAATATTTTATGTTTTTTTCTTGTTGGACGTCCATGTAAGGTTTCATCATTTTGTTTGTTTGTTTTTTTGGTTGTTTTTCCTCTTAATGGCCACCATGAGCACGAGAGAAAAAATGAAGTAATTTGATGGAGATATGGAGCTTTATTTCTTCATTTGCGCCCATTATTCACTAAGCAGGGGAATTCATATTCTACATAGAAAGAGAGACAGGCGAGTCATTTCTTTCCATTCATTCTATAGATTAGGAACATCTTGCAATTGTTTGTTTAGGTATATTTCCCTGTGAGTTAGGATTTATAAATTTCATTAAACAAATGCTTCAAAATTTCAAACGTCGGGTTTAGATGTGCTAATTGGTTTTTTTTCAAAGATAAATGCACCTAAATGTCTAAATTGGGGTTCAAATATGGCCAGTATGAATATTTTAATAGTTGAGCTTTCTCTAACATGGATCGTATATTATTTTGTTATGCTTATTGACTATATATGCTCATGCTTTCCCCTACAGTTAGGGTAGGGTTTACTAATAATTTAAAGACATTTTCTAAAGGTTACATAGGTTTTAACTAGATATTTTATAGTTTATAATTATTTAATATTATATAGTGTTTACAGTTGTGATTTAGAGTTTGTAAAAGCTCTACTGGTTAGTTGTAATTTTTATTTTCCTAAAGTTCATTTTATCACATAAATGAATTTCTCTACAACCTATGGTTTACTCATTTATTTAGAAAGAAACATACTGAGTGTTATGTTTTATATATTTGATAGTCTATCTTCTATAGGTAATGTTAATTGGTCGTGTTAACATAGACTATGGAGGGGTAGAACCTATGATAATAGATTATGGAGTGTAAATTGTATAACATTAACATTTCTTGGAAAACAATGCTGATGATCTAGATCGATGTTCAACGGTACTTTGACGACATCATTCGACAGTTCTCCTCCAACTCACAGGAATTTTGACGCACTTCCGCAGTAATTAGGACATGTGTTTTGAAGAAGCAAAATCAATACAACATACAACAAATGAAACAGTCAGTAGAGTAGTAGTTTCCTCTGAGAGACAATTGAACCCGCTTCATATACAAAAAGATATAGAACCATATCAATCAATTTGTATATAGTAAAACAAGGAGATATTAGGGTTACAGATATATCTCTATGTGCAGTTTTGATTTAACCCATGATTTTAGGACGGCTATGCTCCAGTTAGCACAGTTCCCCGTAACGTTATGCTCACTACAACTGTCCAACTAAATTTACAACGTTAACTTGGGTTTGTTGGACATGGGTCTATTTTTCCCATTCAACTTTTATTTTTCTCTTAAATACATGGAGAAACAAACAACAGATAGGCTACTTATGAAGTTATACGATACATATAATATCGCGTATATAATATTTTTTCAAATTTGTAATCTTATCACTCTAAGGAGTATTTATATCGAATGCCCTTAAAAATAAATCTAAAATGTGTCTTAAGTCTATAAATCTTAAATTTCTTACATTAAACTTGTTTTATAAAGAAAATATTAATAATGCGTATAGGATGAGGATAAATCTAAAATATCTATAACCTGCAAATCCTAAAATTTCATTGTTGTACTTGTCATATTGAGGAAATATTGATAAAAAGGCATACAAGTTGGCACTTTTATTCTATTTTTTATTTTAGCCATTTGTAATTTGTTTTTACCGTGCTTAGTTTTTAGCCTCTCGATCGACCGGGGTTCCAAGCCACAAATAAACACGCAACCCACTATTTACATGTCTCACTTCAAATGTATGACACACCTTGCCGAATGGGCCTCCCCTCTTTTCGGAACAAAACATTGGTAGGAATTTGCTATGTTCGTCACTAGTATCTCCATTCTAAATGATGTGTTTGGAGTCTCTTTCCTCCAATCAAAGAGACCAAGTGAATGTTAGGATATTTCTTGTGATCTATTAAACACACATCTTCACCATTTTCTTCAAATGTAAGTTTTTATTGGTGCTTTTCCATGCCATATTGAGGTCTTTCATATATGTCAATGTTGTTTTATTGAATTTTAATATATATAGCCTGAATTAATACCATTTAATTTTCCAGGACCACTAGACGTAAAATCTATTCCCGGTAGTTCAAAGTACGTCGACATCCTCCACGGAACCACTTGAGATATTCAACATGCATGTGTTGTATCCTCGGTTTCTTCAAATCGGAAACGTCTATTCAATCATTTCATAAGCGTAGAAGACTACGACTTATTGGATTTAAAGATTTTTGTTTACTCTACTTTAAACATTGATGTCCTTCATGGGCCCATGTTGAGGTAAAGAAATTAAACTTTCCTCTGGCAAGAGCAAAAAAATTGTTGAGAGAAGTTACTTTTGGTAATCTTGAATGTTAAAAGGTCATCAATTTTATAGTTGTGTCCAAATTTCCAAATCCCACTCCAGTTCCACATGATGTCTGTGTTTTTCCTTCGACAAAAAATTGTTGGGTTTTTAAGTTCATAGACAAAACAAATATATAGTTTTTTTGGTGGTTGCATGAAACAAAAGAGCCAACACAACAAAAAACATTCGAGTAGATGTTGGCATCTTATTACGCCAAAGACATTTTCACTAAGGGAAAGACTGGGTTAGTGACTAATGACTTTCTATAAAAAACATTCAAGTAGATGTTTTCGAATGACTTTCTATAAAAATCCTAATGAGGAAAGGTTCTCATTTATTTGATTAAATTGAGTATGCTTGATTTATCTCTTACAAGATAAATGCATATGTGGGTGTGCATTTTTGTTTTGTTTTAGTGTAAATTCTTTTCTAAGTATTCGGGTTTATTTTTTGGTGGAAAAGAATGGAAGGAAGGGGGTTTTCTTATATTGCATGATGATACATTTTTTTGTGCCCTAAGAATGATATCCATCTAATGGTTGTGTGCCATATATGAGGTCATAATGTAGTTTAACTTCAGCTAGCTTAGACCAATCTAGTGTTGTTTAGTGTGAGCCTTTCATTTCTGAGGTAGAGGAGACATAACTTATGAATAATAATAGTCACACCCTTAGATATTTTGGGGTTTATGCAAGGCATGTGTTTATTAGAGATCCAACTAGAAAGACAAGATATTGATCAAATGAATAAACAATGACACATAATACGTAAATTTTTTTTTTTATAAATTTACAATCTTATTTCTCTTACGAGAACTTTAAAAAATCATGTGTTCTATAGTATACATAACTCAAATAGTAAAATGACTATTTTTATGTCGATGGGTGTTTACTACTGCCAAACCCCTTAGTATATAATGCAAATTGATGGTCTAGGCCTCTTCTTCTTTACGGGGGACAACCATTAGTTTATTTTTGGTTGTTGATTTCCTACAGTATTATTCACTATGGGTGCCTCAATTATTCTGGGATGGGAATGCATTGTGTTATGGATGTTTTCACCGAGATTTGTGTGCCCAGTGGTGTTACGGGGCTCGAGGGGTGATAAGGAAGCTTGAAATAAATCTATGGCATGGTGGTTTTAATGTTATTATCGAGGAAGCTTGGGTGCGAGACACATTTATGGATTTTAAGACCACACAACAATAATGTTTGGTTGTTTAGCTGTGAGGTGGGCATGAGCATAGTCAACTGGGTCAGTCATTGTAAAGAGTAGGTATCCTGGTGGGACCTTGGCCGCTAGATTTATGAAATGATTTCATATGGATATTTGTTATTTGGGAATTTTTCATTTTTTTTATAGATTTGTTTTTTGAATATTTTTGTTTGTATAAACCTTTGTTAGCCATTTCAAATGTTGGGTTTAGAAAAAACCCTACATTTGAAGAAAAAAATCACTACAGAGAAGGGTATACAGAAGGTAAAAGCTATTTTCTATGCAGATATATTATTAACACTATAAAATATATATTATTTCAATTAGCAAGGGTTACTTGAACATAAATTTTCATATTTTTTTTGCACAGTATAAACTCAATTTTGGTAAGTATAGTTCATAACATCTTGTCACCTTGGCTCTCTTTTGATATGTTCTTTGAAGTTGTATATAACTTTCTTTTATTTATTCTTTTTATTTTAAAACATAAGCTTGTAAAATTGACAAGAAAGTGATAATCGTGGGTTCTACAAATCTAATTCCCTTCTAATGATGCTTAGCTTCAAATCAATTCCTTAAACCACATATAAATGCTACAATGTAGGCTAATATGGAGAAAAATATTAAAACTAACATATCATATAAAATGTACAATAAGAAATTAAATATTAGTAGTAGAGTCTTTATTGATGGGTTGTCAGTGTTTGGTTTCTTATGTATTTTTTAGGAAGTGAGGCAATTATTTGAAGCCATGGCAACTAAGGCCATTAGACATTGGTTCTTTGACTCTTTCACCTAAGCAAGTTTATGTTCCATGTTGACCTTAAGGTGTGTTAACATACACTATTTGTAATGTAAAGGTAAATACATCCATGAACATGTATTGGTGATTGGGTTTGATGCATTTGGGGGGAGTAGCGTTGTCCACATGTACGCAAAATGTGGGTGAATAGAGGATGATCACCAAGTGTTTTACAAAATGCATCGAATCATGTAAGCCACCCAAAAACTCTAAATGAACTTATTTTCATTAGCCATCCCACTTTTTCATCAAATGTAGAAGGTAGATGTGAATTCTAAAGTGGTAAGATGTGATAAACAATGTATTATATTAAACCAAAGCAAATTATTTGTAAGTCTAAATTAAAATAGATTAACACAAATATCACACAGGTTTATAGGGTGATATCCATCATTTGCACGTGATTTGCATTTAAATATTGCAATAGGATTTTGGATCATTTTATGTGTATGTAAACATAATGAGTTAGCCCTTATGATATGAATGCAAAAATTTATAAGGTTCAATGTTTCTCTACTAAGGGAAATATGCTATTATTATCTTTTAGAGTAAATATTTTCAATTTTGAAATTGGAGTTTGGAACATATCATGATTATTTTGAGTACGTGAATAATCATAGCTCTATTTGATGTACATATTAATGAGTTGTCCCTTATTATATGAGTGTGGGAATTTGTAAGGTTGATTGTTGCTCATTGCACAACAAGCTAATGTTTCTCACTTGTTGCATTTTTTTAAAATGTCCTATTAATTGGTTAATGTTTCTTACATTATTTCCTTGGGTTTTGAGATTGATTACAATGCAATATGAGATAAATGATGGTGATAAGAAGCAAGATAAGAAATAACTTTAGACCCGAGAAAATTTATGTTTTGTACACGCTAGGACTTGCTATAAAAAGTTGCATCCAACATTAAATGGAAAAAAATGAAATAAATTTTCTTCAAGGAATTTTTCAATCCCCATGATGTGTCCCTTTTTATAACCATTGCATTCCACAAGACCATATATAGTTCAAGGGATTTTGTCAAAGTGCTCACACACCTTGTAGGGTGCAACTCCTTGGAGAAATCATACACGAGACAAATGGTGAGGGTAGGTTACAACATTAATGTTGTGTGCAAGGTTTGTAAATTAGGATGTTGTTCCATACTTGGGAAGGAAAGGAGATAATTACCAATACAAATCCTAGGTATGTAAAATCTAGATAGATAAAATTTTGATTAAAAACATAATGCAAGTTTATTTATCACACGCTAGTGATGCTCCAAGTTGTAGATGCATGTTAGAGCTGGTTGATTGTAAATTTTCAAGTAAAGAATTTTTTGATTTGAAGTATAACATTTAATGAGAATAGATTTGATCAATCATCATAGTGAAATGTCACCGATGAAGATCATTTTAAAAAATATATGTCAACTTTCTACTTGTAGTAAGAAACATGATGATAGGCGTTGTTTTTCACTTTAACAACTTGCAACACCAAACATGTCGCAAATGGCCATTTTCTTATCCATTTAACTTTTTGGGGGTTATATTTAAAAATGTTATATATGTTGCACTAATTGTAAATATAAATCCATACATATTAATTCCAAGATATGTCATATGGTGATATCTTAAAATTAGTATGATATATGATGATATATGTCTCTAATATTGAACTAAGATTAACTAGAAGCCCAACACCATGGATTGTGTGATCATGCCATCTTGTTTTTGTACACCACTTCACTAATTGTCACCAACAATATACTTGAGGGCATATGTTGAGATTGAAATGCAATGAGGCTCTGAATGAAATTGCCAATTTCTCACGATTGTTGTAGGGGTCTCATTCTTTTGTTATCCCACTCTTATTGATTACTATCTTATAGCTAGAGTGCATTTATATGCTTATAATTCCTAGGAAAATATTCCAACTTAGCATGTCTTCTACATTTAGATGCTTATAATTCCTAGGAAAATATTAACACACAATCAACCTTCCTGCTACATGTCCCAGCACATCAAACTTGGTAGAAGAAGGGGGGCATTGTAAATGATTTCGTTGTGCATAATCTCGACATTATTGAAGCGAATGAATCCCCATTAAAGTTTAATGGACCTCCACACCTCCATTATAAACTCACATTTCACTCGACTTCGACACCTCTGATGACAAATGTTGTTATCGTACCAAACATGTCATGCCAAATTGAACCTTCAAAAAGGGCCTTTGATAAGAACGTTGCATGTAATAAATCAATAAATTGCAGAAGATAATAAAACACAAGAGCTATGGGGGGCCAAGATGCCCTAATATCAATATATGCAGAATAATACCCTTAAGGTAGGGCAACACCATACAATGCTCCTTAAGTAAGGAGTAACTCCACAATCTCCCAAGATGGGAATCCACTTCGAGGGGGACACCTTCAATATACCTCTACCAAGTAGAAGAATCAACTCATACATACATGACATGCTCATAATGATACTCACATCCTTTAAATAGGATGGGTAACACCTAATCCCAATGTAGGCAGACCCATTACTCAATTCCCTATGTGAGCCCATATAACTAACTAAGGGGATGTGTGCCACATGTCGGCATCTCCATCAACCCATATACATTATAATATTATATCCCATGTGAACCCATACATATAACTAAGGGGATGTGTGCCACATGTCGGCATCTCCATCAACCCATATATATTATATTATCATATCCCAAGGTAGATAACAACCTTTAAATTAGAACAAAATCTCTATAGAGATAAACAATGTGTGTCAAAAAAGCTCCATAATATCCACATTTTCACACATATAACGTCGATAATATGTATAACAAAAACTCATTTATAACAAAAAAAAAAAGAAAAATACTTGCAAAAAGGAAAATAGTATTCAACACCTGCAATGCCTCCACAATGCTTGCATTTCTATTCACACTTCTAATATGACCACTGGTTGCATTTTCTAGTTTAAATGCCTCTACGTAAATAGAAGTTTTACTAATGGAGTGGGCAAATGCCTCTTCATACCATCTAACAATTGCCTTTACAACCCTTACAAAAATCATCATCCAATCATGAGATAAAAAAACCTAAACTAAAAAAATTGAAATTAAAATAATATTAGAGTCATATTGTACACATTTGGTAATTTATACAATAAAAGCGACATACTTTTGGTAAACAAAGAACATTAGTTTAAATTTTAATTGAATGTAGTTTTTGCTTTTTAGTTAAAGTAGGTTTTGTTTTCTAAGCGCTAGCATTTTAGTTAAATAAACTGCGACAAAATTAGCGGCCTCATACAAAATTAGCGGATGAGGATTGGTGGCGCAAAAAGCAGGGAGCCGTTGCAAAAAGCAGAGATTCGTTGTTGGGAATTCTTCTATAAAAGACTGAATTATCATGGTTTTTTTGTTTTGTTTTGTTTTTGTCGCTCTGAATTTTTATTTTGTTTCATGATTTTTTGCACGGCTCCCATTTTTGGGTCTGAATCAGTTTAGATATTTCCTGTAATGGGTATTTTTTCGGAGGTCTATAATCATGTGTTTGAGTGGTTTTCTGTATTTTTATGATTATTTTTTGTTTTGGTTCGAACGAGCAGAGCAGAGCAGAGAAACAATGCATTTTCCTGGTAAGGGTTTACACACATTTTCTTAGCGAAATAGGCTATTTACAATGCTAGGCATCAGATCTGTTTATTTAAGTGATTAAATTCCATTTTTATATGGTAATGATTTAGTTCTTTACCCTGTTGTTTCTGCAATTAATTTCAGTTATGTGTTCCAGGTAGGAGCAGAAGAAAAAGAAGAAGATGAAGCCCTGGATTGAAACCCTAAAGAAGCGCTAAAGAAATCTCGATTTTTGAGATCGTCCCTAATAGAGAGGCTTTAGTATTCTCAACAAGTATTCCGATACGTTGGCTGATTGTTTGTTGGCTACTGCTGTTGCAGAATTATACAGGCACAATTTTGTTGTATGCTTCTTAGCTCGTTTTTCTTTTGATTTTTTTCACCCCTGTTTGGACTTAATAGGTTGAAGTAAAATCTTCATAAATTTTGTTTAAGATATTTGATAGTCTACAGGTAATGTTAAATGGTCATATTAGCATAGACTATGGAGCGGTAGAACCTACGCATACACGTATGCATACTATGCACCAAGACCATAGTGCCTTGTATTACATATGATTAAAACTGATGCATATCAGATAAACTGCATTTAAACTGCCCTCTATACCAAAAAAGGCTTTACAGCTTGCTTGAGTGGATTTGACTTCTCTGATTATCTACAGTACTGTGCACCAAGCCTATAGTGCCTCGTATTACATATGATTTTAATGTGCATTGTATGCAAAAACGATCAAATGATGCTAGGGACTAGAACCAATGATGATCTCTGCCTCTAACCTGTCTGACTCTGCTTAACTATGCACCAAAACCAGAGTCTGTGATAAGCTTTATGTATGTTTTCTGCTCTCCAAGGGACTGGAACAAATGGTAACCTGTGCATCTGTTCTGTCTAATTATGTTGTGATTTCAATTCTCCAAGGGCATTGTATGCACAAATATTTTACTGACCAATTGTTCAAATGGCCACCCCGGGTGAAGCTTGTCCTCCAACCCCTGATTTCAATATTTTTTAACAACACAAACCCAGTCCTAATGGCTACTGGAAGTTGAAACTAACTAGTAACTGTTAACTAACCAGTCCATGTGTCGCCCGGTAATATTCAGATCCACCCACAAGGATCACTTCTGCAATTACAGCAACCACTAAATTGATGATATTCCCACCAAAGTAACTCAGAGTTCCTCCATCCAGAAGAAGAGTCCCAGTCTGCTACAGGACACATTTCTATGCTTTAGGAAAACTAAGAATCCATTTTAGTTATGTATATGGACGACATATACCCCTCCACTTCCTGTGGAACCCATTATTGTTATAAGCATATGCTGGAAGCAGGAAAGTGCAGAAGGATTCTATATATCCACCACTGGTATCCAGGAAATAAAGTGAGATTTCGTGATTGTCATGATATGGACTACATATAGCCCTCCACTACCTCAAGAGCCCAGTATTGTTACAAGCACATGCTGGAAGTATGAAAGCACAGGAGGTTTTCTATATCCCCAAGTGGAAATAAAGTGACTTAGTCCATACGGTTGGAAAAATAACAAACATAAGTGAACCCTGGATATGTCCCTTACAATTTTGCTGCTACTGAGTAAAATGGTCTTCATTTAATAAAGAAAATGCACTTTATTTTAAATATATTTATATTTTTAATGCTTGACGCTATTTTCTTGGTTATGGTTTAATTTGCTACAGAATCACTTTATGCCAAATTGTATTTCTGTTTTTAAAGGGTGACCCTGCCTTTTATCAAGTTGATGAATACCAGCTTCGCATAATATTTTTATAGGGAACCTCCAACCTTGTTAATCCTCTGTATGTAGTTTTAAACTAGCTCAGCCCAGTTACTGTAGGATGTGGTTTAGTAGAACTCCGGCTAATGTAGTAGAACCTTGGGTGTTTAAAGGACGTAAACTACTTTAACGCTACAATTTTTTTTAGTTTTAGTAGGGAGTCTATGAATGTTGTGTTAGAAAGGATTTGATTTAGAATTGTCTATATTGAGCAATTAAATAATTACAAGGTTGTCTACTTTTATTCACTGTTATGATATCCAAGCCAAGTGCTTAAGTTCATTTGTTAGGTCACCGTTTATATCGAGCAGTTAAATAATTACTAGGTTGTCTACCTTTATTCATAGCACAATATCTAACTTCAAATGCTTAAGCTCATTTGGTGGATCAGTTTGTCACAGGTTTATAAATTTAAAATTGGGAACTTATTTTGGTTTGTCACAATTATTACATGCAAATTTGGATACTTACTTATAAGGCAAATTTTAGCAAGCTAAAACATGTAGATTCACAGAAGATTTGCATAGGGAGCCTCCAACTTTGTTGAACTACCAAATAATGATTTTTATTTATTTATCTTCAAAACTTCCAAAGAATGATTTTTCTCATGCACATCAAATAAACTGCTTGTAAACTGCCCTGTATACCAAAAAACGTTTTACAGCTTTGCTTGAGTGGATTTGACTTCTCTAAATATCTACAATATTGTGCATCAAGCCTATAGTGCTTTCGTATTACATATGATTTTTAATGTGCATTGTATGCAAAACCTATCAAATGACGCTAGGGGACTAAACCCAACAATGACCTCTCTGCCTCTAGCTTGTCTGCTTATGCTATTATTTCTATGCTCTAAGGGCATTGTATACCAATCTGCTATACTATGCACAAAAACCAGAGTCCCTGTTATGTTTTTGCATATGATTTCTTTGCTCCAGGGGACTAGAAAGAATGGTAACCTCTGTGTCTAGCCTGTCTGATTATGTTAAGTTTTCAATGCTCCCAAGGTTATTGTATGCAAAAAACATTTGAATGACCAATTGTTCTACACCATTCTGCTTGACTCTTGGGATGGAATTTACATTGTTCATGCTTTTATTTTTATCATCATTTCATCTTCCTCAATCATTTCTTTCTCGTCACCCTTTCGTCTGCCTTTCTTGTAAATATGTAAAACCCATATACTCTTCTTTCCATTTGTAATATTTTTATAGTATAGAGAATCCAACTTTCGTAGCCCACCAGATGTAGACAGACATCATGGAGGCTCCATCTGCTGGAAGCCTGCTGGAAGCAGGAAAGTGCAAAACGGATTATCCCCCACTTCGTATCCCCAAGAATTCCCAACAAGACTCCACAAAAGAAAAAGATCCAATGCCGAGGCCATTCATCCCAGGTTCAACCTGTTGGGATTCACTTTTGTCTGTTGGAACATTGGACAGTGTTCCAAATAAATAATTTGGATGTTAAATCTAGCCCAAAAAATTGCAGTCTGTCAACCCACCCTTTTATTCTATCCTTCTCATGCAGTCCCCTGCATGTAATAAGCAAATTAAAAATGAGAAACAACACTAACAACATATTTTACAATTTTGGAACTTTGATTTTTAAAGATATTCAGAATGATAATTTGAATGTATGGCATCTTGCCTTTAAAATGGAGACTTCAACAATGTTTGTAAGCAATTCTGAAAAGGGCAGCCTATCCAAAGCCAAGCATAGTCAGGATTTTGTTCATAGAGTTGAATAATTCTAAATGAAAAGCAATACAAAAAAATCGTAAGATCTCTGCTAGCAGACAGCCTGCTACTGGATGCTTGTCCAGTTTTTGCATGATAGTTACAATATGGATTGGGTAGGAGGCCAGTATTGTTATAATTTTAAAAGCACATGCTGGAAGCATGAAACTGCACAGAAGGGATTCTCTGTATCTCCCAATTGCAATGAAATGACATTATCATTGCTAGCAACCAGCCTGCAACAGGATGGCATTTATATGTTTAAGGAAAACTAGGATTTCTTGTGGAGCCCATTATTGTTATATGCTGGAAGCAGATATCACTCACTCATACTGCACTAGTATGTAAGCAATAAAGTGACTTAGTCGCTGCTAGCAGTCGGACGCATTTCTATGACTATTTTCTAGAAAAACTAGGATTTCATGGTAATCACGATATGGACTTAGAAACCAGAAAAAACTTATAATCATTTCTAAGCGGAAGACAAGAGAATCATAACCTGATAGATTAAGCTCCCAGACAGCTGAGAAGTGAGCAACAGGCAAAGTTTGGTTGCCAACTTGATAGTAGCTGCATTTATTTGAGTAGATTTAAGGATTTAGAAACAAAATTACCTATCAATAATTTTAAAGGCCCAGAGAAGTAAGCGCCAATATTTGAAACCAAACCCATGATAGCTGTATTTCATCAAGAAGACGTTGAAGCAGTTAGAAACAAAAACTGTGAATCACTATATGCTGAAAAATACTGAAACAGTATAACCTGATAAATTAAGCCCCCAGAGAAGCAAGCGCGCGCCAGAGTTTTAAATTAAACTGATGGTAACTGTATTTAAAGTTTGGATAGGTAATTACTCCTAATGCTCGGATTACAGAAGTATGTGCTCTTTATTACAAGAATAACGAAGAAGGATGATGATAATAACAAATGTAAGGGTTTACAAATGTAAGTGTTTATGGAACCACGAATTCCTGAGGCCCATGAAACCCTTCACATGGCTGCTCCTTAATGCATTACTGTGTGTAGTTAATTTTTGCTCTGGGACATTAAACATAAATAAAATAAAAAAGCATGAATTTTTCTGGGGTTTGATTTAGCTAGCTAGTTATAAATGATGCTAGGGAAATATTTTCACCAACTTGGCAAACAGTGCTTATTGTATTTCTTCCTAGCATAAATATCATAGAATATAAGAATTCTATGATGGAGACTGCTGAGGCCTGCACCCTCCAACAGAGCGAGCCTGCCAAATTTGGTTAAGTGATCAAATTTTCTAAACAAAATGTCACTTAAGACTCCCAAGGTTGCACTTGCAGATAGTTCAATAGCAGATAAGAGAAAAGATGAAACCCTCTTAACCAGATTTGAATTCAATTCAAACAGGGTAGTCTATATTAAGAAAGGAGGGTAAGATGTGGTAAATTAATTTATATTTCATGACACTCTGAAGGAGATTTGAATTTCAGTCTTTTTTATTATAAATTTCACTTACTGTACAGGTATCGTTTTCTTTTCTGTTCTTTCCCACACAATTTACTTCTAAAATTGTTAAAATGTCTAGTTATATCTGTAACCAACTAAAATAATTATTATCTGCTATAGTGTGCATCAAAACCACTGTGCTTGATCAGATATTACATCAAAACCACTGTGGTGTCATAGGGGAAAACAGTAGAATGACATTTAGGGGACTAAGGACCAATAATAACCTCTGCCTCTAGCTTATTTTATTGCTAATTGATTTTGTATTTGGCCAGATCCAGATAGTCCTTTATTTCATTGATTTTCTACCAACACAACCGTGCCTAATTAAATATTATATTTGATTGATTTTCTACCAACACAACCGTGCCTAATTAAATATTACTATTAAAAGGGCTACTGTAAGCATTTTGCATTGGTGGTTAATAGTTAACTGTTGTTGCATTTTCGTAGCTTAGCATAAAATTATCAAAAAATTAAAGGATTTGTAGGAGTTTTGAAGGTTATATTGAGTTTGAAGATTTATAACCAGATTTAATGGAAAATTAATTTTTATTTTTTATTTTAAATATTAACCTTTTGAAAATATTTTCAGCGTCTCTTTTTGCGGTTATGACTATTGATGTTCTTGAAGGGTGTGTTAAAATATTAATTTTTAGTATTTTTAAAAATAATAATTATATTGTAAGTGTTTATAGGAGTATAATTAAATTTATGTTTTTGATTTGTATATAATTGGCATCTTTTTCATCCATCTTGTAAATGTTGTTGATTAATGCTTAATTAATGATTTATGATGTTTTTTATTTGATGAGTGGTTTTTTATTTTTCATATTTCATTAATGAACATTATTAAGGTTTATAGATTAAAAATATTTTGCTAGTTGATAATTTAATTTAAATTATTTTTATGGTAGTAGTTTTATTTTTTTATGTGAAAAATTTAATTTAAAAATACTTTTATGGGAGTAGTAGTAATTTTTTATTTTTATTTAATGTTTGATTCCATGTTTTTCTATTAAATTGATTATATAAGAAGAAAAATTGAAAAACAAATGTTACTTTTCCATCTAAAAATCAAATTTTATGTACAAATTATACATATAAATGTGTGGAAGACACAAATGTTATTTTTCCATCTAATTAATTTTAGAAGAAATAAATTTTATTTTGATTTATATTATTTTTGAGCTATTTAAATTATTGAATTTTAGACTAATAGAGACAAAAGTATAAAAAATAAAATTTTGGTCTAAAAAAATCTTGAATAATTTAATTAATGTATGTTGTTATTTATATAAATGGATTTGTTTTTGTTACTTTTGGATATTTTGGGCGTGTGATCATGTGTTATGCACCAAATTCCATCAAACTTGTGGTAGTCATGGATAGTTTAGAATGCATACAAAGGGGAGGGATGGGCTTGGAAATGAGCTAAGGGTAAGTTGAGAGGAGGGGATGAAATAAAAATGGGGAGAGGAT